>SKCR01029814.1:0-169123 GCA_019454045.1 Zanthoxylum bungeanum
ATATGAAACTTATCACTGGCCTTGGAAATAAACCGGTTCAGTGCTGCCACCCAACCTGTCAGGCTCCACACTTTCTTGACCATCCTCGGAGGCTTTAGATCCAAAACTACTCTGATCTTCTGTGGGTTTTCCTCGATGCCCAGACACTAACCATATATCCCAAGAACTTTCCCGAAGATACCCCAAAGGCGCACTTGTCCAGATTCAACCTCTTGTTGTGCTTCTTTAACAACTCAAATGTCACCCTGAGGTCGTTCAGATGATCTTCGGGCTTCTTTTTCATTGTGATCATGTCATCACATAGACTTGTATTGTCTTGCCAATGAGAGGTTTGAAAACCTTATTCACTAATCTCTAATAAGTAGTCCCGGCATTATTCAGCCCAAAAGACATCACCCTGTAGCAGTACAACCCTTGGTTGGTGATAAAAGCTATTTTTTCTTCATCCTCGAGAAGCATCCTGACTTGATTATAACCCGAGAAGGCATCCATGAAATTGAGCAGTCCATGACAGGCCATGGAATGCACCAGCTGATCAATCTTAGGGAGTGGGAAGCTGTCCTTCGGGCAAGCTTTGTTCAGATCAGAAAAGTCCACACACATCCTCCACTTTCTATTGGCATTCTTCACCAATACCACATTGGATACCCATTTTGGATACTTGACTTCCGTGATAAACCCAGCATCCAGTAATTTCTCAATTTCTGTTCAGATTGTCTCATACCGTTTCTGATTGAAAATTCTCCTCTTCTGCTTCACCGGCTTATGAGCTCGGTCTACTGCCAAACGGTGACTAATGAACTTGGGGTCGATCCCAGACATATCTCCGAGCCCCCATGCGAAAACATCCATGTACCCCTTCAAGGAACCCAACAATTGTTTCTTCAAACCTCTCTCCAGTCTTGCCCAGACCTTAATAGTATTTCCCAGGCCGAAGAGCTCTACCAGTTCTAGCTCTTCACTCGCCCCTAACTCAGTAGACTCCTCGGGTCGGGGATCAGCCGACTCTACCTCCGCTGTCTCTTATTCCATCTCTGACATAGAAACTTCAGCTTCAGATATTGACATGACATAGCCGTCCTGGACTTCATCATGATGGGCCTTCCTATGATCACCTGGTAACTGCTCAAAAAATCTACCACTGTGAGGTCTATCATCATGGTCCGAGTATGGGGGTTATCCCGATCATCATGCCAGCTGTATTGACCTAACAGGATGATAGTTGCTCTCACGAACCCACAGAGCGGAATTGCATCCTTGGTAAGGATGGCGTACTCCACGCGTAGTCCATCCAAAGCTTCCATGGAGGTAATGTCCTATAACACTCCCTGGATCCCCAGTATTCTGTCTACCCGGCCCCTCCTCCGATAACGGCCTTGATTATCAATGCATCATCATGGGTAGCTCACACCCTTGGAATATTTCTCTGGATACCGTTTTAGGTCACTCTCCGCGCAGTATAGATTATTATTGGAGGACTTCGGGGTCTGCCTACCTTCTTCTTCTTCCCACAGTTCCCTCAACCGGTTCAGCTTCGACGATGACTAAATATCTCATTCTATGAGCAACCATCTTCTCATTACCACCACCATCTTGACTTGGAAACCTTCTTTCCCTTTGGTATCTATTCTCTCCTACGGATGGGACCTACCTCTGTTCTTTTCCTCATTTTTCTTTCTAACTCCTCCTTTATGGCATTATGTCGATTCTCTCTCCTTCTGTGCTTCTTCTTTCTCTTTTCGCATGGTCTCTTCCATCTTCTCCATGTTGGAGTTTCTACGGTCCCAAGGATCAAATAACAAGCATAAAACATATATGAATACAATCGAAGAAGTTACGGAATACTTACATCTAGCGGTTGAGCGATGCGGTGAAAAACAAAACTTTTCTTGGCCCTCCTTGAGTGCTCGGAAAACTACAGATTTTGTCCTCCATGGATTCGGCAGTCCACTGTTTTTGATCTCCAAATTCGGTCCAAGCTCCAAGCCTTTTGGGTGGTGATTCCAAGCTCACGGGTTGGTTTCCCTATCACATTCACAAGACTCAAATGGTGAGCACTTTAGATTTTGCCACAAAATCATCGCTTGTTTTCTCCTTCATTTTCACGGCAGTAAACCAGAAAAGAAGAGAAGACAACCCTTTTTGGGCGTGAGAGAGAGGGAAGTCAGGAGAGAAAAAAATGTGTTAGGTTGTTTATTGATTTCCAAAATCAAAACATATACCAAACATTTAAACTAATAATATATGTCTCAAGCTTTCAAAAGCTTTCAACCACTTCCATCAACTATTCACATCAGTCAATCAATCAAGTGACAAGTTGTCACATCACTCAAAGTGACTAATGATTTGACGATTGATGTGACTAGAGATTTGACGCTTGATGTGACTTACGTGCCGCACTCGAATTCGAAATGCGAGTGCGCTCGTAAACACTCCCGGGCTCGGTTTGCTAATTCCAAATTAACAAATTTTCCGTTGCGACGTAATTAATTATTATGCCTAGCAAAATCACTATTCACATCGCTAACGAATTAATTCTAAATTAACTCGTTCGCCGAAATTAAAATCTAATTTCAATTCCGCGTCGAAATCCAATTTCGTATAATATATCGAATATATTATTTTATCGATTAATTCCAAATTAATCGTTATCTCTCTTTAATGATATTTTATCCCAGATAAAATATCTCCATAATTAATCCCAGATTAATTTTCTCTCTCATCTAATTAATCCCAGATTAATAAAGTGCGAGTCATACGTCATCGCTGAATCTTCGAGAAGGGACCCATGAGATCTCTGGATATGTTGGCAGTAAATTCGGTCGTCGGACTATCCGAACACATAAGTACCTAGTACTACGTTTTTACCGATTTACAAGACAAGGTTGGCTTCTAGCAAAGCGCCATGCCTACCCAATTCTCCAGAAATATCCTTACATGAATATAGTGATCTATATCAGGCATAATATACGTAGTATTGCGTATTTCGATCCAGTATCAGATGTCACATGCTAGGCCTGAGGCTGGAATTGTGTTTTCCCCGTACGAAGCATATATCGGATCTCTGGTAACTAGTCTCTATATCGGATAAACATGACCTAGTCATTTTATCCCGATGACTGCAGTACATAAGAGAACCAGTTCCGTATCCTACGTGACCATCATCTCCACTATGACTGGAGTGATACTTCCGTCTTGACATCACACCCAACACACTACGATTCTCAATATACCCAGCAGAGGCGTACACAGAACCTGTTAAAGCCCTGGACGACCAAAACCAAAGTATATTGATTGTCGCAAGTATTAGCGGTGCAAGTCTCAGGTTAAGACCAAATACACCTACCCTGATTTCGGACTTCCATAGACACATAGTCATACTACCAATGGATTCCGAGGGGGTCTATCCAGAGCGAAGCTGTTTCCCGTACCATCGGTAAACACAACCTCCTATTACACTTGCATGAGTATCCTATACCCAAATATATGAGAACTATGTCGTTATGTGCCCTCACAACGCGCACAAGTGTAATACTAGTCTTTTACGCATTATCGATGTCCAATCTCGATAATACTCTGACTAGGGATATTTAATGATTTATCCTTCGTGGATTGATACTGTCTCATATCATTTCAATCCAGGAAAAATCATAAGGACCTCCTATCATTTATACATCTTGGTGATCTAATCACAAATGATAAGAGAGCAATCTCCTTTGTCACATAGTTAATTTGTACAACAACACCATGATCTGTACAAATAGTGACGCTATGGGTCATAATTGTCCAACAATCTCCCACTTGGCCTATAGCCAGTCACTCGAGTGTCTACACCCGAACTATGTACGGTTCGCTCAAATTATGAGAAAAAAGGCTTTCGTCAGCGGATTTGCATGATTATCATCTGATGCGATTTATTCGATCATCACACATCGCCACGATGTATGATCCGAACGAATCAGATGAATATCGAAGTATGTATCTGGATCGTTGATGAGACCATTAATTCTTTAGCCTGTGCTGAGCCTAGCTCAGCTGCTAACAGAACTATATCTAATCTAATTAGATTTATTATCGACCCAATGGCTTTTATTGCTGCCTCAGCTGCAGCAATAACCGCATTTGTTGTTTATTTCGGTAACAGTATCTTGCTTGGAAGATTTCCAGCTCACTGTTCCGTTATTCAAACTGTATAGTACCGTTTTGCGACTTAGTCGTTTTTATCGGTTTAGGAAACTTGCAGTAGTGATCCCAGTCACTTCAAGTTCTCCATCTCCATAGTAAAAGACAGCATCCTTAGTTCTCTAAGAAACTAAAGATGTTCTTAAATCAATCCAGTGACTATCACTTGGATTGGCCTGTTTGTGAATCATATGCTCAAAGCGTATGAGACACCAGGTCGCGTACATTTTTCAATGTACGAGTTCTCGGAGAGTTTTAACAACTTTAAATCTATCCCAGTAGATCTTTATTCCTAGAATAAAGTTGTTTTCCTCAATCTACGGAGAATTTTTCCTCGAAAGCCAAGCTTTGGCCGATTGTTATTATGGGAATTTCATTTCCAAGAAATGACATATTATCATTATTTAGGACATTTACTATCAGTGTGCTCCCCACTAACCTTCTTATATACACAAGAATCATTTTCGTTTTGAATTAAATCATAACCATTATGATTACATCAAAAAGATAATTCCAAGAACTAATGCTTGCTTCAATCCAACATGAGATCGAATAACCTGCAAACCTTGTTTGCTAGTTTGTGTACGACAAAACCGACAGGATGTTGTAAACATCCTCCAAAAGGTTTCATTTTAAGGAAAGCGATTTTGCCGTTCAGCTGTCATATTTCATAAATGAAACATGCAGCATCAGCAAGCATTATCCAAATGGATTTATCAATGGCAACAGTAAAAGGTTTGAATCGTAATCAACACAATGTTGATAACGATACCTTTCCGCTAAAAGCCTAGCTTTATACGTTGGTATGTTGCCATCCATGTATGTCTTCCTTGAAGACTTATATAGTACCAATAGGCACAATGCCTTGCGGTACAACAACTAGTATCTACATATAGTTGATTTACATGGAATCCATTTTGGATTCTTGGCACTTTGCCATAATAGGGAGTCGATACATTGTATCACTTCCTCATACGTAGTCAGTTGGTATACCTCAAAAGATTGACATCTTTATGAGGTGAGATCAGAAACCCATACCCCAGGTTGTTTTCTGACTCTCTCCGACATACGCGGTTCTTGTGTATTCGAAGATTATTGGTATAGTTTCATCCTTGATGAACTATTTATGTTCCATTAAGATTCGGTGCCTGGAATAGTATTACTCCGATTTTCATCGAGTTTTACTATCCTCCCACTTACCACTGCATATAGGTATTCCTCTTAGGAAAACCGCATGGTGAGCAACAATTAAATTGTTCTCTTGTGAGTTGTATAAGTACTATACTTTGGTATCCCTAGATAAACCTACAATTGGCACTTATCCAATTTGGGTTTTAGTTTGGTATCATCCAAACATATGCCTAGCATACCCAAATCTTTAGGAATGAGAAACCCGTTTCTTTCCTGTTCATATCTAATATGAAGTCTGTCAAACAGATTTTATGGAACCTTATTCTAAATAAGTTTTGCACTGTTTAATGCTTATCCGTTGAAGGAAATGGTAGCTCAGAGCGACTCATGATTAACCTTATCATGTCAAACAAAATTTTGTTTACTCTGTTCGGACACACCGTCAAATTGACGTGTTCTGGGAGGAGTCCTCATTGAAAGAATACTATACTCTTTCAAGTATATGAGAAACTTATTGCTTAAGTATTTTCCATTCGGTCTTACCGTGACGGTTTAATACTTTAGCCGATCTGTTTGTCTATTTCGTGTCGAAACTATAAAGTTTCCGATTTGTGTTTCAAAAGAAACACATAACCATAACGCGATGCCACATCCGTAAAGGTCACGAAATATTCATATCCACCTCTAGCCTAGCTAGACATGGGCCCACTTGCTTCACTATGAACTAGGGCTAACAGATCGGTGGCATTTGCACTTTTACACCAAGTAAATAGTGTTTTAGGCACTTTGCCCAATAAACTAGATTCGTAGACTTTATTTGAATGGAATCAAATATGTCCGAGTACCCACTCTTCAAAAGTGTGGATATACGAGTCTTGTTTAATTGTGTCCCAGACAACAATCCACAATAAGTTTTTCAACTGATTGAGCTATTTGTTTGTCATGTTATATCGTTTGAGATTTATTTATATTCAAATATAAATGCTGTTATTCACATCTAATGTGTTTATCTCAATATCATCTTTATATAATAAAACACTTTAGTGTTCTAGAATATAAAGGTAAATCCGCAACGGATTAACACTGATATAGAGATAATGTTTCTAGTCAAACTAGTTACATTATAACAGTTTCCAAATTTAGGTACATACCCGAAGGGTAGTTCCTAAACTTAGGTATCTACGGTTGAAACAGCGACTTTCGTCCCATTTTCGATTCGCAGATAATCTCAATCTGAAGTCAGTATCCTGCTCATAGCAGATTCTGAACATCAGTACATATTTATATACCACACTAAGTATTTAAAATCTAATTTTAATACTAGTAGTGAACATATTTATGACAAACATATTTGAAGTCAGAGCCTTGCCCCGTCTTCAATTCCTTCATGTCTGCTTTTCCAACGGCAGTCACGCTTCCGCGATCCCGTTTGCCACAATTTAGGCAGACATTTTGGGATATGTCATTTATCTTCCCAGAAGATTATAATGATTTTGCCTTTGCCCTTTTCAACACTCCAGAATCCTTTGGCCAAGCCTTGGCCTTCTAGAATATCGAAGTAAGATGCGCCTTGCGCTACTTGCCTAATTGCAAACTTTGGCTTTGTCTCCTTGAGAATAGCCATTAACTCTCCAAGAGTTAGTATTGCAATTTAGTACTTCTAAAATCTAAGAATAGATCTTTGAAGATCCTTCAATTTCAATATCATACTTTAAGGATCTAATCCTTAGTTCTGATTAAGAAATTAAGGAGTCTATTCGGCAAGCTTAATGGATTAAGCACTAATTTATCATTACATGAATCTTCCAAAGATCTTGCTCTACTATTTGCTTAACTCCGGGCTTAGGCCTAATATGTTATTTTATCAAATAAAGTAACTTATTATTTTCCAGGACTATCCTGAAATTTATTCCCAATTTGAAAATTAAACCATTTAAATACATTTTCCATAGGATTATGTTTTAAATGCTAATCTTTCAATTTTATCTTGATTCTAATAGTCCAACTATTTAATCAACGATTCGGTACTAATCATTATAATGATTACTATAATCCAATATATAATCAACTATAAATGAATTGTTTGAATATAGTCCAACTGTTAATTAAACAAACAATTAAATATTAGTCCAACTAATAATTAATTATTTGACGAATGATGTTGTTTTTGAGCGCGTATGGCAAGTAATTAAACGAATATTGCAAATTCAATTCTTGCCTCCCACTATTTTTCGGCGAGCCTCTAACCCTCTGTCGAGTACTCGGGAAACCGTGTTTCCTAGTGGGCTAGGATCCCGTTAAATGTCACACAATCTTGACTTTGGCCAACAAATTGTATGATAATTAACTAGGTAGATCTCTAAGATCAATTGGATCCCATCCAATTCCTAGATCCAGTAGAGGGACATCCAAGTCCGAAACATATATCTTATATATGCCATATATATCCAATATATGCCTAACCTTTTTTCCTCTGAATCAACTAAGCCTTGGCTTTGGCACAACAAACTTAGTGATCCCAGTTAAGCGTGACCCATTGACCATGGAAAGCTTCGTAATCAATGTCGATGGACAATAAGTGATATTGACTTTGGCCAAAAAATCACAACTTGGACAAGACACCGATATGGAATAAGCTCTCATGATTCAAACACATTCTCGACGGACAAAGGCCTTGACTTTGGCCAACAAACCAATGCCAGTCTTAGATCTTGAGTAAGAATCTCTCAATGGAAGGAAAACGCTTAATATTTTAGTAAGGGTTTTTCGCGTGCAAATTGGCAACCAATTTATTATCTTTGTTAAGGTCTCATCATCATACACCCTTAAACATGCATTCTAAACACATAATAAGGCGCATATAAATAAAATAATAATGATATGCGGATGGATACTTAACACATTGATCCTAGATCAAATCTCTCATTTTCCTATCTCCCGCTAGCACAAGTATTGCTTCTACCCGTTACATAACCCTTCTAAAGAAACCTCATTTACATTGAGGGGAATATGTGAGAAGAGAAATACAATGAGAAATGAGGTAATAGGCTGCACACGCAGGTCCAATTAATAAATTCTAAATTTATTACAACAATTTCCAAAAACTGCCCCACCCTTCTCATATCCATCCGATATACATTATTCATTGGCATTGCAACCATGTATTCACACAAGCATGTTATCAATCAATCTAATCAAATCAATTAATCTGATAATTAATGACATCCTATGTTCAAACAACGATTTGATTTTGCACGAGTCAAACTCGTTTTGCGAATAAGTACTCAAAGTACGAATTCTTGAATTAAATTAAACTACAACATTAAATCCAATTTAATATGTATTTAATACTAATTCACTATTTAATTCCAAATTAAATATTACACTTTATTAACGAACCTTTACGACTTAAATTCCAAATTAATCGTTACGGGTCTTAAAGCCCGATTAACGTCCAACGTTAATTTAAATAAAGTCCAATGGGCTTTCAATTAATTTCTTTAAGGCGTGGACTTTTGGTCAACTTGGGTCAAACCCAATAACCAAAGCCCAATCAAGGAATAACCCCATTAGCCTAGAAATCAATTTAGGCCCATTAGGCCCAATTAAATCATTAAAGGTCCATTAGTCGCATTTGGGCTTGTATGGAAGCGGTTTTGGGCCCAATTGATCCAACCAATTTAGCCTAAACCTAACTTGGTACAACCAAGCCCAATAAGCCCATTTACAACATTACAAGCCCAAATCCAATTTAAGCCCATTTAATTAAACACAAAAATTCCAAATTTCAAATTTAATTAAACAAAGTGCAATGGCATAATTAATCACCCAAATTAATATTTCCAAAACACCAATTAGCCTAATTAATTATGCTTATTAATATTAAAACATGTCCAACACATTTTAACAAAAATGAAACCCAATTTACATGCTTAAGTCTCGGCAATGGAGGGGATTTTTATGTCCAATTCAAATTCAATCCAATTAAATCCAATTCAACATTAAATCCACATTCCCAATTGATTCCAAGTCATCCAATGAATCAAAATCAAAAATTCCAAGACATCAAAATAGGGTACCATTCTCGGCCAAGCCTAAAATTTTGGGGAAAATTGTTCCAAACAACATTTCATGAAATTGATCCAATCAATCTTCAATTAAACATAATTTAAGCATACTAAATCATCCAATTTCATTAAATCATGCTCAAATACATTTTACCCAATTTTAACCCTAAATCAAGTTTCATGTTTTTAACAACGCTCTGATACCATTGTTGGAGTTTCTACGGTCCCAAGGATCGAATAACAAGCATAAAACATATATGAATACAATCGAAGAATTTGCGAATACTTACATCGAGCGGTTGAGTGATGCGGTGAAGAAAAAAACTTTTCTTGGCCCTCATTGAGTGCTCGGCAAACTACAGATTTTTTCCTCCATGGATTCTGCAGTCCACTGTTTTTGATCTCCAAATTCGGTCCAAACTCCAAGCCTTTTGGGTGGTGATTCCAAGCTCACCGGTTGGTTTCCCTATCACCTTCGCAAGACTCAAATGGTGTGCTAGCACTTGATGATTTTGCCACAAAATCATCACTTGTTTCTCTTTTATTTTCACGGCAGTAAACCAGAAAAGAAGAGGAAGACATCCCTCTTTTGGGCGTGAGAGAGAGGGAAGTCAGGAGGGAAAAAAATGTGTTAGGTTGTTTATTGATTTCCAAAATCAAAACATATACCAAACATTTAAAATAATAATATATGTCAATCAAGCTTTCAAAAAGCTTTCCAACAACTTCCATCAACTATTCACATCACTCAATCAATCAAGTGACAAGTTGTCACATCACTCAAAGTGACTAATGATTTGACGCTTGATGTGACTAGCGGTTTGACGCTTGATGTGACTTGCGTGCCGCACTCGAATTCAAAATGCGAGTGCAATCGTAAACACTCCCGGGCTCGGGTTCGCTAATTCCAAATTAACGAATTTTCCGTTGCGACGTAATTAATTAATTATGCCTAGCAAAATCATTATTCACGTCGCTAACGAATTAATTCTAAATTAACTCGTTCGCCCGAATTAAAATCTAATTTCAATTCTGTGTCGAAATCCAATTTCGTATAATATATCTAATATATTATTTTATCGATTAATTCCAAATTAATCGTTCTCTCTCTTTAATGATATTTTATCCCAGATAAAATATCTCCGTAATTAATCCCAGATTAATTTTCTCTCTCATTTAATTAATCCCAGATTAATAAAGTGCGAGTCATACGTCATCGGTGAATCTTCGGGAAGCGACCCATGAGATCCCCGGATATGTTGGCAGTAAATACGGTCGTCGGACTATCCGAAAACGTAAGTACCTAGTACTACGTTTGTACCGATTTACAAGACAAGGTTGGCTTCTAGCAAAGCGCCATGCATACCCAATTCTCCAGAAATATCCTTACAGGAATATAGTGATCTATATCAGGCGTAGTATATGTAGTATTGCGTATTTCGATTCAGTATCAGATGTCACATGCTAGGCCTGGGGCTGGAATTGTGTCTGCCCCGTACAAAGCACATATCGGATCTCTGGTAACTAGTCTCTATATCGGATAAACATGACCTAGTCATTTTATCCCGATGACTGCAGTACATAAGACAACCAGTTCTGTATCCTACGTGACCATCATCTCCACTATGACTGGAGTGATACTTCCATCTTGACATCACACCCAACACACTACGATTCTCAATATACCCAGCAGAGGCGTACACAGAACCTGTTAAAGCCCTGGACGACCAAAACCAAAGTATATTGATTGTCGCAAGTATTAGCGGTACAAGTCTCAGGTTAAGACCAAATACACCTACCCTGATTTCGGTATTCCATAGACACCTAGTCATACTACCAATGGAATTCCGATGGGGTCTATCCAGAGCGAAGCTGTTTCCCATACCATCGGTAAACACAACCTCCTATCACACTTGCATGAGTATCCTATACCCAAATATATGAGAACAATGTCGTTATGCCCTCACAACTCGCACAAGTGTAATACTAGTCTTTTACGCATTATCGATGCCCAATCTCGATAATACTCTGACTAGGGATATTTAATGATTTATCCTTCGTGGATTGATACTGTCTCATATCATTTCAATCCAGGAACAAATCATAAGAACCTCCTATCATTTATACATCTTGGTGATCTAATCATAAATGATAAGAGAGCAATCACCTTTCTCACATAGTTAATTTGTACAAAAACACCATGATCTGTACAAATAATGACGCTATGGGTCATAACTGTCCAACACTCCATCCACTCCGTGGTTGAACCCTCTGAAGATCTATGGTTCTCGTCTCCTGCCATCGTCTTAGTGTATTTATTATTTTTTATACTGAGTCCCTACAGACGGTGCCAACTGTTGACGACAGATTTTCATTCCATTGGCAAATCGATAAACTCACTTCTCGAACAATCCCCCATCAACTGTGAATTTATTTGGTTTGTTGGGAACCAAATGAAAACTTGGCAAAAGATCGACTACACACAAACAAATAAAGGATTTAATGTGGTTCGGCTGAATGGATCCAACCTACGTCCACGGTGTAGGACACAGAAATCGACGACACTGTTCTAGGCTCGCGGCCTAGTTGGGAGTATAGAATAGCCCGCGGGTGAACGAAACCAGAGAAATAACATGGAGTCGCCACCCGGTGTGAACCGGGAAAATGATTTAAGGCTGCACTCACCCCTCGCAAGGGAAGATCTCAAACCGTTGGGTTCGGAATGGTCCTTTACTTATGCCACTCGTAATGAAATGATTTGTGCAATAACTTAACCGAATCTACGCAACATATATATCCAAGAAAAACCTAGATCTAGTTTGCATTCAAGAGAATAAATCCTATGTCTAAGTTTGCATGCTTTAAAAATAAGTCATCATAACGGCAAGCATACGATATCACACAATAATCTCATGAGCATGTTGAATTATCAAACACGAAAAATAAATAACAACTTAAACATAAACGTAAATTAAACTCCTATTGCGAAAGTAAATAACTAAATCATTCACAAAGAAATAACGTACTAATGGCTAAATCATGCTTAAGAAATAAATAACATACTAGACTAAATCATGCTCGAACACAAGGTTGGATGAAACGAAATACATGTGTCTCTCAAGTGGTAAGTGGCATTGTATCCCGAGTGCAAACCGCAATACCGTCCATTCGGATTCGGCTACGGAATTTACGTCCGGGGTTTCCATCCGATATACCGCAAGAGAGAACACATATTCCGTTCATCCGGAAATCACATCATGCACCAATCCACAATACTCTTGCGAAATAAAGTTATAAAATAACTAACAGTAAAGGATAATAAATAAAAAGGGTGCCCCCAGGTCTAACCTCTTAAGTCGTCTCTCGGAAGTGCGGTACGCGGTTGTCGGAAGGGTCGATGCTCCGTAACTCTTTTGGTTCACTGGTTCAACGTTTTCCTTCGCCGTTTCGCTGCTTTGGGCTACTGTTTTACTCGGTTTTACTGCTGTTTCTGGTCGTGGTATAGGCTTACTGTTTTACAATAATACGGGACTATTTTGGGTAGTTTTCACGGTGATTAACTGGGCAGTTTAGGGGGGTTTTCACGGTGATTAGGGGCAGTGGATTTGTGCGTGAATGGCAGTATTTGAGGAACGTTTATGGCATTGAATGGGGCTGGTCAGGGCAGTGGCTTTGTGCGTGAATTGGGCAGTATTTGAAGAGGGTTTGTGGCGTTGGATGGGGCTGGTCCGGGCAGTGGCTAATGGTGTGCTGAATGAGTGAATGAGCTGCTAGTGGAGAAGGGATGTGGCAGTGTGTTTAGTGCGTTTTGGTGAGTGAGCTGCTTGAGGTTGTTGTTAGGCGTGAGTTTGGGGCTGCTGTGAAGGCTGTTATTGGCGTGTGAGTTGGCTGCTGTGAGGGCTGTTATTTGGTGTGAGTTTGAGGGCTGAATGAAGGGTTTTTGCGTTGAAGGCCAGAGGCAGTTGTGAGGGCTGATGCGTGAAGGGTAGTGCACGATAGTGGATGAAGGCAGTTTGGGCGTGAGATGAAGGGCTATTTATAAGGGGTTTTGTACGGCAATGTAAGGAGATTTTGTGGTGATTTTCACGTGAATGAGCTAGGGTCTCTAAGGTTGAGTTAAGGTTTCTTTTTATAGGAAAAGAGTTGGGGTTTACCTTGTTTGAAAAAGAAAAAGATTTGTGTAATTATGAGAGATATTTTTAATTAGTGTATGATAAGGAAAGATCTTTTAATTAGGGAAGTGATTTGATTTTTATTTGATTTCTTCTCTTTTAGTTAGGGATATGATTGGATTTGTATCTTTTAATTAGGGAATGTAATTTAAGTGGATTAGGAAAGTATTTGATGGGATTTCTTTTAATTTTGGAAGAGGATTTGGCTTGATTTATGCATGTGTTTAATATGTGTTTTTGTTAATTTGGAAGATGAGTGGGCTTGACTTAGAGTGGCTTGGGCGTGAGTTTGGTCCATTTTGGTGGGCTTGGGAGTTTGGTTTGGTGATGTGTGGGCTTGGTGTGTGGTTTGTGGGGGTTTGGGCTAAGGGTGTGTTTTAAAACGGAGGTCCAACAAGCAAACCCAAAGCATAAACAAACGAATTAATTCCAACAATGTGTCAATTCTTGACTCTTCCCTTCCGACGTCTGTTTCCTGCGTCTTCCACAATTAAAGAGGTAGTGTCTCCATGTGAGACTCATCATCGGGACTTATTTGCAAAAATGCAGTGCCTATAGTCGCCCCCACTTTGATGGGACTTGTGCAGTGTGTGACAATGACAATCCTATCAAAGTTATGCAATGCATTTTTACTTACCTGGCTCGCCAGCTGCCACCTGACTTGCATGCTGCTTCGAACTGAATGATTTGATGATGTCATACCCGATGTGCTAAACCCCATACCCGAGGTGTCGCGATTGTTTTGAATTGAGTTGATCTGGTTGTGCCATGCCCGGTGTGCTAAACCCCATACCCGAGGTGCCGCGGTTGCGTCTCCATACCCAGAGTGTCGTAGTAGTGTCTCCATACCCGGAGTGCCATACCTGAAATGCTAAACCCCATACTCGAGGTTTCGTGGTTGCGTCTCCATACCCAGAGTGTCGCAGTAGTGTCTCCATACCCGGAGTGCCGTACCTGGCATACTAAACCCCATACCCGACGTGTCGCGATTGCTTCTCCATACCCAGAGTGTCATAATAGTGTCTACATACCCGGAGTGCCATACCTGGCATGCTAAACCCCATACCTGAGGTGCCGCGGTTGCGTCTCCATACCTAGAGTATCGCAGTGATATCTCCATACCCGGAGTGACGTACCTGGCATGGTAAACCTCATACCCGAGGCATCGATGTAATATCTCCATACCCGGAGTTCCGTACCTGGCATGCAAAACCCCATACCCGAGGTGTCACTGTAATATCTCCATACCCGGAGTACCGTACCTAGCATGCTAAACCCCATACCTGAGGTGTCGCTGTAATATCTTCATACCCAGAGTACCGTACCTGGCATGCTAAACCCCATACCCGAGGCGTCGCTGTAATATCTCCATACCCGGAGTGCCGTACGTGGCAAAACTGATACTGATGTTGATGCGTCTCCATAACCGGAGTGCCATACCCGGCAAGACTGATACTGATGTTGATGTGTCTCCATACTCGGAGTGCCATACCCGGCAAGACTGATATTGATGTTGATGTGTCTCCATACCCGGGGTGCCATACCCGGAAAGACTGATACTGATGCTAATGTGGGCCTCGTCCCCAGAGTGCCATACCCAACAATACTGATATTGATGACGTGGGTCTCAACCCTGGGACTCATCTCCAAAACTGATACTAACACCGTGATGGTTTATACTGTATTGCCTCTCACGAGATAATCCTGATAGCTAAGCATATTTTCGTCCTCAATGGATGCTTCGCGTCGAAACCAGAGAACCTTCAAAGTACTTAATTACACTCAACTCTGATCGTCTGAATGAGTGATCTGAACTAGACTCATAGTGTGTGTGTGCCAAGGCTCTTTCGCAGCTTAATCCTTAAGTAAGCCAACTCGATGATTTTTTCTTCGGAGAATCGGATTAGTGGGTCTAACCAACCTATATGTCTTGATCACACTCTGTGATTACTTCGTCATACTCAACATGATATGGTTTTTTTTTTCTCTTGTCTCTTTTTTCTCATTTTGAAAATTTTTTTTTCTCATTTCTTTCTTTCTCTTTTTTCGACACACCTACCCTTTAAGGTAGCATTTCTCCCCATGGTGGTCCTAATACTCGCCCATGGTTAGCTTCACACTTATCGGTTATAGGAGGTCTATTTTTTCCTTTTCTTTTCAGAGACTTCTTCTTCGTTTCCAACCATATCATATATCGTAGCATAAGTAAACCATGATGGACATCTAGGCAAACAGTCATTCACTGATCCGCCATCTCTTCAACTAGTCATCTCACCGACTACTAAGGCTTCTACTGCTAAGATCCCGTAATCAAGTGCTCGCGAGTCTAGCCGAGATCAACCACTCCGATTACCGGATGAGAACAAATCTCGCACTCATTGTTTCTAAAGTTCCTCCCTACAGCAAACAATGTCATCATCGGACATATGTCTAACCATCAAGGACTTCTTTTTTTTCACTCACTCCACTGGAATTCATCCTTTCAACCGCTGATAATGTGGGCTTCACCCTCTGGGATTCTTTTCCCGAAACTGATACTGTTTTGTTGCTCTCAGCTTGCTTGTATTTTGCCGTTTTTCCTTCTTTTCTTCGAGACCTGTAAACACAAACAAAACAACAGAATAAAAATGTGTGCATGCGATGTGTATGTATGCATGTGTGGAGGTACTCCCTGTTCCTAATAGGTTAGACCATCATTGTGCTCCTTGGCGCCATGTTGCCTACGCATGTCTCTGATCGCCCCCTGGGTCTGCTTATAGTTTCCTCATGCAGGTTCTCTTCTGGTGATTGTGCAATCTCTTTTTTCTGAAACCTGCAAACACAGAACAAACATAAAAATTACAAGTACGTTACGTGTATGCATGCATGCATGGATGAATTTCCTATCATGTTGGGTTAGGTCTTCCACCAGTTCTCCTGGTGACTGCTCGGTCTTCTCTTCCTCAGGCAAAATACTGCTTCAATCTATCCACGTTGATCGGCTCGGTGAACTCGTTCCCTTCCAAATCTGACAGTCTCACTGCCCCATTTCCCATTACTTTCTGGACTATGTAGGGTCCTTCCCAGTTTGGTCTAAACTTTCCTATTGGGTCTGTTGTAGACGGCTTTGACTGCTTAAGCACCAGATCACCCTTCATGATCTTGGTAGGACGTACCTTCTTATTGAATGCTCGAGCTAACCTCTTCTGGTATATCTACATATGATGCAAATACTTCATCCTCTTCTCATCCATCAATGCTAACTGTTCAAACCTCTGCGAGGCCCATTCTTGTTCAGGCAATTCTGCTTCTTCTAATACCAGCATGGACTGTATCTCAACTTCCACCGGTAATACAACTTCCATTCCGTAGACCAAAGAGTAAGGCGTGGCTCATGTTGCCGTTCTTACCGAAGTTCTGTACCCCCACAGGGCATATGGTAGCTTATCAGCCCAATCTTTGTAATTATCTGTCATCTTGGCTAAAATCGTCTTTATTGGTTTATTGGCTGCCTCGACTGCCCCATTTGCTTGCGGCCTGTAAGGTCACGACTTGTGATGGCCTATTATGTACTTCTATAACATCGCTTTTGTTTCTCTCTGAAACTGGACTCCATTGTCCGTGACCACGTGATACGGCATTCCATATTGACATATGATGTTCCGAGCTATTAACTTTGCCATCTGCTTTATTGTGACGTTGCGAAATGACTCGGCTTCCACCCATTTTGAAAAATAGTCTACTGCTACTACAATGAAGCGATGTCCGTTTGATGCATTCGTTCGAATCACTCCTAGCATAAGTAAACCATGATGGACATCTAGGCAAACAGTCATTCACTGATCCGCCATCTCTTCAACTAGTCATCTCGCCGACTACTAAGGCTTCTACTGCTAAGATCCCATAATCAAGTGCTAGCGAGTCTAGCCGAGATCAACCACTCCGAATACCGGATGAGAGCACATCTCGCACTCATTGTTTCTAAAGTTCCTCCCTACAGCAAACAATGTCATCATCGGACATATGTCTAACCATCAATGACTTCTTTTTTTTTCACTCACTCCACTGTAATTCGTCCTTTCAACCGCTGATAATGTGGGCTTCGCCCTCTGGGATTCTTTTCCCGAAACTGATACTGTTTTGTTGCTCTCAGC
Source organism: Zanthoxylum bungeanum (assembly GCA_019454045.1). Lineage (NCBI taxonomy): Eukaryota > Viridiplantae > Streptophyta > Magnoliopsida > Sapindales > Rutaceae > Zanthoxylum > Zanthoxylum bungeanum. The sequence goes on from SKCR01029814.1 coordinate 17,686, forward strand.
TTGCTTGTATTTTGCCGTTTTTCCTTCTTTTCTTCGAGACCTGTGAACACAAACAAAACAACAGAATAAAAATGTGTGCATGCGATGTGTATGTATGCATGTGTGGAGGTACTCCCTGTTCCTAATAGGTTAGACCCTCATTGTGCTCCTTGGCGCCATGTGCCTACGCATGTCTCTGATCGCCCCATGGGTCTGCTTATAGTTTCCTCATGCCGGTTCTCTTCTGGTGATTGTGCAATTCTCTTTTTTCTGAAACCTGCAAACACAGAACAAACATAAAAATTACAAGTACGTTACGTGTATGCTTGCATGCATGGATGAATTTCCTATCATGTTGGGTTAGGTCTTCCACCAGTTCTCCTGGTGACTGCTCGGTCTTCTCTTCCTCAGGCAAAATACTGCTTCAATCTATCAACGTTGATCGGCTCGGTGAACTCGTTCCCTTCCAAATCTGACAGTCTCACTGCCCCATTTCCCATTACTTTCTGGACTATGTAGGGTCCTTCCCAGTTTGGTCTAAACTTACCTATTGGGTCTATTGTAGACGGCTTTGACTGCTTAAGCACCAGATCACCCTTCCTGATCTTGTTAGGACGTACCTTCTTATTGAATGCTCGAGCTAACATCTTCTGGTATATCTACATATGATGCAAATTCTTCATCCTCTTCTCATCCATCAATGCTAACTGTTCAAACCTCTGCGAGGCCCATTCTTGTTCAGGCAATTCTGCTTCTTCTAATACCAGCATGGACTGTATCTCAACTTCCACCGGTAATACAACTTCCATTCCGTAGACCAAAGTGTAAGGCATGGCTCATGTTGCCGTTCTTACCGAAGTTCTGTACCCCCACTGGGCATATGATAGCTTATCAGCCCAATCTTTGTAATTATCTGTCATCTTGGCTAAAACCGTCTTTATTGGTTTATTGGCTGCCTCGACTGCCCCATTTGCTTGCGGCCTGTAAGGTCACGACTTGTGATGGCCTATTATGTACTTCTATAACATCGCTTTTGTTTCTCTCTGAAACTGGACTCCATTGTCCGTGACCACGTGATACGGCATTCCATATTGACATATGATGTTCCGAGCTATGAACTTTGGCATCTGCTTTATTGTGACGTTGCGAAATGACTCGGCTTCCACCCATTTTGAAAAATAGTCTACTGCTACTACAATGAAGCGATGTCCGTTTGATGCATTCGGTCGAATCACTCCTATCATATCAATTCCCCATGCTGAGAAAGGCCATGGCTCTGACAACCCGTGCAATTCTGTGTGCGGTAAATGATTCAAGTTACCGTGTGCTTGGCAATTATGATAGTGCTTTACCATCTTCGCGCAGTCAGCTTCCATGGATGACTAGTAAAAGCCTTGTCTTACTATCTTGCGAGACAAATTTAATCCATTCATGCGGACCACATATTCCGGCGTGTACTTCTTCCATTACCTTCTGAGCTTCTTCTTTTCTTAAACACTTCAGCTGAATGCCGTTCGCTTGTCTCTTGTACAGTTCTCCCTTCAAACTCACAGACTGAGAAGCCAACTTCTGAATGGCTATTATGTCCTTCCTGCTCGCTTCTTCTGGGAATCCCGCGTGTTCTAAGCATCGCTAAATATCATAGTTCCAGGGTTGATTGCTTTTGTCAAATATACTTATGTCGTACATATTGAAAGGAAGGTCTTAAGGTTTTGTAAGTTTTCTTTCAAATCTTCCAACATGAAAAATGTTTCTAACATGCTTAGCTTCATCTTGTGTTGCTTTGATGTTGTCTCTCTACTTATAGTTTTGTTTTTAATTGTTGTGAACTTGAATGAAAGATGTGTGTATGTAAGTAGCCTTGAAATGGTTTCAAAGGCTTACTTTTGATTCTTTGAAAATCAAAGTTGCCATTCTAGAGTTATTAAGCCACTCCTTGGTGACCTAGAATTGTTCTAGAGTTATTTCAAAGTGGTGAGGCTTGATTGGTGAAGTATTGAATGGATTAAAGTGTTGGATTTCGTAAATTTGGTGAAATTGGACAATTTGATGAAATTGAAAAATTAGGGTTCATAACCCACTCCAAATTTGGGGCTTTTCATATATGTGATGTATTATGGTATGAATATGATGCATGTAAAATTTTAGGTTGATTGGATTTTATCTTGGCTTGTTTTAAACAAAAAGGACCAAATCGTAATTAATTGAAAATTTGTGGGTCTCTCGGCAATTTCAGAAAAATTGGGGATTTGTGTGAAATCTGATTTTGATGCATTAGATGTGTTGATAAACATTTTAGAAATGATTTAGAATCATCCAAAATTATATTTGATAATTTTTGGGCTAAAATAATCAATTTACAAAGTTTTGGGGTAATTCGGTAATTACAAAGAAATTTGATCTCTTGTGTAATTTTTCAGAATTTGATAATTGGATAATTAAATAAATAAGTTTATTTAATTGATCCGAGAAAAATTTTGAAATCAGAAAATTTTGATTTTCCACTATTCCGCTGCATTACCGATATTCCCCCTTAAAACCCCAACAAAATGGTATCAGAGCAAGTCTGATTCTGGACACCCCGATATGATTAGCCCTTTAAATCTAGTGTTTGTTCTTTTCTTTACTTGATACATGCATGCTTTCATTTAATTTGATTAAATTTAAAGTGTATGACGCTTTATGGAATATCCCCGCTTAATAAGGTTTTAAAGTAACTGGTATTTGGAATACTTGTTTCTTGGTCTGTCTTGTCAATACGGTTTATAAATATTTTTCCGTGACTACATCTGAGATCGTGCCTCTGCTGTGAAGGTGTAGCCGATAAAGATTTATTTATGCCAGATGTATATTAGATACTAGATAAATTCAAGTGAAAGCGGAATCCTGAACGTGCTCTAGTTGTCAGGGTTACGCAAGTAACTTGAGTTTATCATTGACGAGTTTAACCTTGGTACGTCTCCTTGTGGGCCTGCCTTAGCAGCGACAATGAGAAACGACCAGGACCGGAACCTCGGAGTCACTATTGAGTGATTGACAAATGAGTTGTCTACCTGTGAATATACGTAGGCGAGACTGTGCCTCTGCTGTGGTCGAAATATATTCATGGGGTCCACTTCCCATTATAGAATTCGATTTAATTATTGAATTCTCGTTTTTCCGTTGGGGATTACGGTATTACGTAAAATAGTGGGAGGCACTGCTAAGTTTAAAATATTCCTTAACTTAGGCAGTGTGTATTATTATGGAAATAGCCGCTTGTTTGTTTTCCTTAATCTACATTAGATAGAATTAAATTTTAATTCACTGCACACATATTTTGATATGTTATCTGACTTGACTCTTGGTGCAGTAATTCTAGAATAGGTTCTAGATACTACTAGACTAGGATATTATTAGATTGGTCTTAACCATCGGGAACTATTGTTCCGATTTTCTTCAAAAATCAAGATGGTTAATGATTTAGTTTCTAAGTCATGGTAGATAATCTAGATAGATATCCCTTTTAGGATATAATACTTTAGAGAGAATAGTTTCTTATACAGTAAGAATTGACTTGAATTAGTTCATGTCTCGAGATTCTTGACTGGTATTAAGAAAGCCCCATTAGGTATTTGTTTATCTAGTAATGACGTTTTTTAGCTTTAATGACCTTTAGAGGCAATGTGTCTCACACAATTTGCTAATCAATTATTTACAATTGTTGTGAATAGTTGAATGTAAATAGTAAAGCTAAAGAAAGGATATGCGTATAGTTGTGTATAGAAAATATCGATTTTCACAATACTGCAACTATAGGTATTGGATACCAGATCTCCCATCTAGTTATTTAAAAATATTAGTTAACGATTATTTTGATATTTGATATCGGAACACGCGACTATTGGATAGTTACTTGTTCTTTATAAACAATTGTTATATATTTTAAATATAACTAGTAGTGTCATTGGCGTAGAGATAAACATTAAGAAAAATTATTCGTAAAATAAATAATTTAGAACGGTGCTTTATGAGTTTAATCACTTAAGCATTAGATGCTTATTCCGTATGGTAAAGGATGGTTTGATACAAGGTCACACCACACATTCTTATCCATTTATTGAATATTATATTCAGGAAGGTGAATAAAATCTCGTTTAACCAATGATTTGTCATTGGACCACCAGATTCATTAAACTGAAACATTAGATGTATGTAGTTTTAATGAATTGTAATTGCTTAAGGTAGTTTTCTTTACTTCGTAACTTAGTTTATGAATTGTCATAACTTAGTTACGTGTTTCTAAAAGAACACATATTGAACATCTTGAAATGATCAAGAACTTTCAATCTGTTCTGATGAAACGTAGGTTGAACATTTTTTACTTGTTCAAATATATTCAATCTGAAGTTTTGTGAGAACTCTATCATTAAAATTCATTACATGTCTTTGAACTGTTCAAAGATATTTGATACGATCAAACATATGAATTTAAAGCAATTAGTTCTAAAGTTATTCATTGAATATGATTCTTATTCAATATTATTCTTCCACGATTCCATCTTGGTGAAATTGAGTAGTGGCAGCAGTCGAATCTTATATGATTTGATTCGTTTGATATTGAATGTTACCAAATTAGTTTCAATACTCTTGGGGATATGCTCCAGTAACACTAGTTCATCCTTTTAATTTAGGTTCCATTAATTTCCACAGTTGCATATATGATATGCATAGGTAGAAAATCTGAATCTTGAAAAGTTTGAGATTTGAATCTTCTATTTATATAATAGTTATATAATGGAAATTACTTACACCTCGGAGGTATAAGTAAAAGTTTATCATTTATTCTATTTTATAGAATATTGTATTCTATTTAATAAAATATATTTCCTACAATCATAAGTAATAAAATCGTTTTATTACTTGGTGTGTAACATCAGATGTTAATTATTGTAAAAAGGACTTGACTTATTGAAGTCAAATGTGAGAATGATAAACTATAATTGGAACTACGTAATTAATAAGATGAAACAACCCTTATACATCTTCCGTACAAGTCCAATAGGATAATAGAATCCTTTACGAGTATTTGATACTTAATGGTTTTGTTGTTTTCTTATTGAAGAAAATTATCATATAACTTATAATGGAAGCGATATTTGATATCGATTCTGGAAGTTCACCATTGAACCATAGATCTAAGATTGTTCATAGCTTACTACGATCAAGTTTTGAACTTGATTAAGCTTTCATTATGAATTAGTTCATGATATGTGCTAATTGTTTGCGCATCGAAAGCAGTGTGAGCTTATTAAAGGTTTGACCTTTACAATATGACAGTGAGAAAAGTTATACTCAGCAATCTATTGTAGATTCTGAGGAAACTTGTCTCTAGTCACACTAATTGAACAATTAAAGATATATTGGTTAATGTTGATATTAAACTGTACATTTTAGCTAGAGAATGCAAAGTGGCATTTTTTGGATGACTTATTTAGATAAGAGATTAGTTGTGATTTCTTTGTTTGAAGAGTTCATTCTGGAATGGCCCTAGAGTTTGTGTTCTGCTGAGATCGCAGTTTAGTGTGCTAGCTTATAGAGCCTATTATAGACTCGGATAAGTCTTCTGGAAATCCGTATTCTCTATTTTTTATATCAGTCAGATTGTCTGATCTTGTCAAAGTATAGAGAATACATATGTGCTTGAAGGGTTAGTGGGAGCGTACAAATTACTTTCTAGTGTTATATATCCTAACAACATTATCATTATTATAGTAATAATGAGATGTTTGTAAGGTAAAAGATTTACCTAAGTCTTCTTTACTTCGTGAAAGCAGTGGGAGTAGTCTCTGTTATATTTGATATAAAGTTTTATATATGATATAAAACTTGGATACTTGTGAGATACTCATATTAGTCGTGCATTAGATATGATCTAATAAAGGACATAACTAGGCTATTTGTATGACAGTTAGTATAACTGTTGGACAGTTATTGTGTGTTTTATATAAAGTATTCATCTTTCGTAAAAGATGATTCCTTTTTCGAAAGAGATATTGATTAGAATGTTTAATCAACCTTATGTATCATTTGATGATGACATAATAATACTTTATAATGTGCGATTGTAGATATCGATTTAATCGTAATTGTTACGAGTTATTTTAATATCCTATAGACCATAGGATGGATCTTGAAACACGTTCTTTGTGATCTTTGAGATATTAATAATGAGTTTCTAATTCATGGAGAATACATTCTGCAACCAATAGGGTCATATTAGTTTTGAGACTAATTATGACGTTAGACAGTCTACGTCATAAAGAGTCACAAAAGATGCAGTGGGAGTGTCACGAAATATTCTACTATTTAGTGGAATTAGATGCAACTTATGAAGTTGCATAGTGACCTTATAAATTAGAAGTTTTGTATTATTGTTGTGCTTGCGGTTGTCTTCATAGTATTTTGGATTTGATCCCTAAATACTTGGACAACTCAGTAGTTGTAGCACAATATTGATGTAGCATCAGAGTCATATTAATATACAATTTAGATTCTACAAAATATGAATGATGCTGACTATGAGAAACGATGGAGTTTGTTTGATAAACTCAATATGTAATAGCGGACCTACTTCTTGTTGCCTACCTCTTAAGTGTTAGGTGAGCTTTTGAGAACCATGTGTATACGATACACATTGAGATGTGTATATGATACCGTGGATTGGCACTAGAGCAAGTGGGAGAAATTGTTGGGGTTGGTGCTCAGAGCGCCAATCCGGACCGTATTTATGTCTGATTCATGAATACGAACATCCAATTTTCCATAATATTACTTATTTATGGTTGCACCTCTTGTTTTTATATACGTATTCGATCTGATTACGATTAGATTGAAACTAAATGTTGTTTAGTGATATGTATATATTAGACAAAGACTCGATAATATATAATGCAATACACAGTTACAAAGCTAGTTTGTAATTGACATTGGGAAGTGTCACTGCTAAATGTATATTATCAAATATAGTTCCTGGTCAAGATTCACTAACACGGGTCGGTTAGTCAAATCTGTTGAGACCAGTACATGTTGTATATCGAGACTTGGTCCGATGGTTTATCCCAATGAACCATGAGTCTAGGGAGACTCGTATAGACATGTAGGTGTTTATAATGGATAAACACTGAATGACTCACCGAAGATTCTTAATGGATAGTACACCAACGTCAATAAGAATCTTCTCGGGTTGAGTAGCATAGTGGTCATTCGACTTGAGATACCACTGTGGATGTATGAGACATCCTCCACACTTATATGGCAGTCTGTTAAATCTGTGGCCACAGTATACTTCAGAAGTAAGTTCCGAATGTTATTTAGAGATTGCTAATAGATACGTCGACGGGATAATACCTATAGAGATTTGACGTTTACATCTATATCTTTGGTATTATCCGGATACCTGTGCAAGATGGATTATACGTATGCAATGACCTCGACCTGTATGATTCAGCTAGTTTATCCGTGGTCGTCATAATTTACGGGTGGGTAAATTGTGGACACAAAATTGGATTTTGTGACAGATATACCTGAATCTAGAGAGTCTCACTAATGAATTATACTCGTAGAGCACTAGGGCAACTTTTATGAATAATGATGATTATTTATAAATTATTTAAACGTTAAACGAAATATACATGCGAACGGGCCGAACCGTCATTTCCTAATTAATGTGTATTTGTATTTAATATATGATATTATTAAATTTTTGGGTAATCTCTAAGTCCCGAGGATCGATTCAAGCATAAAGACAACATGTGAATACATTCAAGGAGGTGCAGAATACTCACAATGATCGGTTGAGGCGATGCGACGAACACAAAAACTTCAAGTCCTCCTCCAAGGTGCATTCGGCAGTGAGCTGAATTTGGTCTCCAAAAATTCTGCCATGGATCATCTTCCAAGCTCCAAGCTTTCGTGATGTGATTCCAAGCTCACGGGTGGGTTTCCCTATCACCTTCGCAAGACTCTATTGTGTGCTAGCATTCTTGATTTTTGCCACAAAAATCACTCTTCTTCTCCTTGTGATTCTCGGTGAAACTAGAAGGAAAAACAGCCCACTTTGGGCGTGAGAGAGGGAGGAAGAAAAAGAAGAGAGAATTTGTTGGTTGTTTCCAAATTCATTTTCAAATTTTGCTTATCCAAAAAGTCAAGCTATTAAAGCTTTGCCAACCACTACATCAACTATTCACATCACAAGTACTACACATCACATCACTCAAAGTGACAAGTGATTTGACGCTTGAAGTGACTAGCGATTTGAAGCTTGATGTGACTTTCAGGCCGCACTTAAGTTCGCAATGCGAGTGCGCTCGCAAACACTCCCGGGCTCGGGTTTGCTAATTCCAAATTAACAAATTTTCCGGGCGACGTAATTAAATGATTATGCCTAGCAAAATCACTATTCATGTCACTAACGAATCAATTCTAAATTAACTCGTTCGCCTGAATTAAAATCTAATTTCAATTCCACGTCGAAATCCAATTTCGTATAATATATCGATTATATTAGTTTATCGATTAATTCCTAATTAATCTTTATCTCTGTTTAAATGATATTTTATCCCAGATAAAATATCTCCGCAATTAATCCCAGATTAATTTTCTCTCTCATTTAATTAATCCCAGATTAATAAAGTGCGAGTCATACGTCATCGGTGAATCTTCGGGAAGCGACCCATGAGATCCACGGATATGTTGGCAGTAAATACGGTCGTCGGACTATCCGAACACGTAAGTACCTAGTACTACGTTTTTATCGATTTACAAGACAAGGTTGGCTTCTAGCAAAGCGCCATGCCTACCCAATTCTCCAGAAATATCCTTACATGAATATGTGATCTATATCAGGCGTAGCATACGTAGTATTGCGTATTTCGATCCAGTATCGGATGTCACGTGCAAGGCCTGGGGCTGGAATTGTGTTTGCCCCGTACGAAGCACATATCGGATCTCTGGTAACTAGTCTCTATAATCAGATAAACATGACCTAGTCATTTTATCCCGATGACTGCAGTACATAAGAGAACCAGTTCTGTATCCTACGTGACCATCATCTCCACTATGACTGGAGAGATACTTCCGTCTTGACATCACACCCAACACACTACGATTCTCAATATACCCAGTAGAGGCGTACAAAGAACCTGTTAATGCCTTGGACGACCTAAAACCAAAGTATATTGATTGTCGCAAGTATTAGCGGTGCAAGTCTCAAGTTAAGACCAAATACACCTACCCTGATTTCGGACTTCCATAGACACATAATCATACTACCAATGGAATTCTGAAGGGGTCTATCCAGAGCAAAGCTGTTTTCTGTACCATCGCTAAAACATAACCTCCTACTACACTTGCATGAGTATCCTATACCCAAATATATGAGAACTATGTCGTTATGCCCTCACAACGCGCACAAGTGTAATACTAGTCTTTTCCGCATTATCGATGTCCAATCTCGATAATACTCTGACTAGGGATATTTAATGATTAAACCTTCATGGATTGATATTGTCTCATATCGTCTCAATCCAGGAACTAATCATATGGACCTTTCATCATTTATACATCTCGGTGATCTAATCACAAATGATAAAAGAGCAATTTCCATTGTCACATAGTTAATTTGTATAACAACACCATGATCTGTACAAATAGTGACGATATGGGTCAAAATTGTCCAACATAAATACACATTAATAAATTGTCAAATAAAGGTATTTGACATATCTCATTAATATATGTATTTGAGATATTTAAAGTAAATATAATAAATGTATTTGAGATATTTGTATTTAATTAATTATTTAATTGTTAAATGATTAATATAATTAAAATATAAATATCTCACCAAATGATAAAGTTAGGAAATGATTATAAGTGTTTATTATTGACTTTAAAGTAAAGGAAATAGTAGTCAAATTGGATTTGACTTCCTTGGATATTTATTTTAAATTGTTAAAATTGAAATATTTTTTTTCTTTATTTTTTATCAATTTTCGGCCATATACCTATATAAATATAATTGTTATATTTTTAAGTTGCTTTTGTTGACTTGTTGAATTTTCATTAAAGATGTAATGATCAAATTGCAAGTTGATTAAAGTAAGCTTTAAATGAAACAAATGAAAAATATCTAGATATTTTTTCTTACTACAATTTCGGCCAAGGGCTTGATTTGGGTGAGTATATATTGTTTTGTTTCATTTTTAGGGTTTAAGGATTCATAAGTCACAAAATGAAACACAAAAGTAGTTGAGAGAAAAGTTTGAAAAAAAGAAGGAAAAGCTTGGAAATCTTAAGGTTTTGTAAGTTTTCTTTCAAATCTTCCAACATGAAAAATATTTCTAACATGCTTAGCTTCATCTTGTGTTGCTTTTATGTTGTCTCTCTACTTATAGTTTGTGTTTTAATTGTTGTGAACTTGAATGAAAGATGTGTGTATGTAAGTAGCCTTGAAATGGTTTCAAAGGCTTACTTTTGATTCTTTGAAAATCAAAGTTGCCATTCTAGAGTTAGTAAGCCACTCCTTGGGGACCTAGAATTGTTCTATAGTTATTTCAAAGTGATGAGGCTTGATTGGTGAAGTATTGAATGGATTAAAGTGTTGGATTTCGTAAATTTGGTGAAATTGGACAATTTGATGAAATTGAAAAATTAGGGTTCATAACCCACTCCAAATTTGGGGCTTTTCATATATGTGATGTATTATGGTATGAATATGATGCATTTAAAATTTTAGGTTGATTGGATTGATCTTGGCTTGTTTTGAACAAAAAGGACCAAATCGCAATTAATTGAAAATTTGTGGGTCTCTCGGCAATTTCAGAAAAATTGGGGATTTGTGTGAAATCTGATTTTGATGCATTATATGTGTTGAAAAATATTTTAGAAATGATTTAGAATCATCCAAAATTATATTTGATAATTTTTGGGCAAAAATAATCAATTTACAAAGATTTGGGGTAATTCGGTAATTACCAAGAAATTTGATCTCTTTTGTAATTTTTCAGAATTTGATAATTGGATAATTAAATAAATAAGTTTATTTAATTGATCCGAGAAAAATTTTGAAATCGGAAAATTTTGATTTTCCACTATTCCGCTACGTTACCGATATTCCCCCTTAATACCCCAACAGAAGGGACTCAAGCAGGTAAGCGAAATGAACGTCTTTATTATTATTAAGGAAAAGATTCGAACAAGTAGATGAAGCCAATGTCCTTATTATTAATAAATACTGGATCACATTTGAATAAGATCAGGGAAACAAACATCTCCATAATTTGCAACTTCATCTTCCCCCGTCTTCTTGCTTCCTTCGACCATCAGATTCTGCAAGTGCAGTAGTTCTTTTTCCCATTTACTTCCCCTTTTTGCAACCTCCTTCTCGTCATTGTCCGAGAAGTTTTTCCAGAAATCCCTCATCTGCTCTATTTCACCTTTACCACTGTTGTCCCCTATCCCCATGCGAGAAGTTTGGTGGTTATGGGTTTGGAGGACAAGACTGTCGGGTAGGCCGGAGTTGATCATGTAGGTAGGTGGTGGGACAAAGTGATAGTTAGGTAGAGGGTTTCGGTGTGTGTTGGGTTGTTCCTTTTCAGGGTCGGGTATTTTATGGGAGTCTATGAGGTCTTGGATCTCATGCCTAAGGCGGGTGCATTTCTTAGTTTCATGGCCTTTTTACTGATGGAGGTAACAGTAAAGGTTCAGGTCAAGGTAGCATGGCACATGGTTTGGAAATGGTTTAGGCTCTAAGGGATTTATCAGTCCTTGCCTTTTCAGGTCTTCAAATACCTCCGACAAAGGTCTACCAAGATTGGAGAATCGTCTGTTTTTGATAGGGGCAACCTCAGAGGGAGTCGGGTTGGTCCTTGAAGGTTCTCCAATGGTCTTTCCATTATGGTTGCACAACTTCCTGTTATTGGCTATACGGGGTACGGTCAAACTGGCCACAGCTTTGGTCAAAACTTGCAACTGCTTAGTAATTTTGGTTACTTTGGTCTCCAATTGATCCAGGCAGGATCCCTCGTTAGCTGACTTACTCATGCTGGCTGACGGTCTTTTGATGAGTCTTCCTTCTTCCCTAACCCAATGAGTATCTAGGATGGCTTTTAAGACACATAGGCTAACATGAAGCGTGTATGCATGAGATGCATGAGATGTGTGCGATGTATGAGATATATAAGTTGGCTCATTATCATTTTAAAGTATTCAATCATACTATTGCGTGGTGCAAACTTGTCCCAGTTGAAAAGGCCCAACAGGTTTACACTTTTGCGATAACATGGCTAAACGAATTCAAATGACACGAGGACTAAACATAAAGTGGCCCATCAGCATTTTAGAAGCTTTTGGCCCAATTGCCATAAAGCACAGACTCGTCCCAGTTTAAATAGCCCAACAAGCCCATACCTCATGACAAAAGGTCCAATTGAATCCAAATGACGATGGTCCTAAACATAGGCATAAACGAATAGTTTCTATTGGCCGTACAACTACAGTTCACGTGTGGGTTTATGAGACTGTAGACAAAGGCTCTCGCTGACGAAGGATTGCCCACAACTAGGACTCCTCACTCATGGGTTCAAGTAACCAAGTGAACGCACCTTTTTTTATACCTTAAGGTACGTGCCAACGGGTTATGGTGTGTACTAACTGTCAAATGGATTTCCCATTGTAGATTCCCGAGAGAGAGGGTGGAGCGAACTCTCTTAAATACCCAAGTCTCTTAGGCTCTTATCGCCTTGGTGACAGGAATAAACAACAAGTCCTCCAAATTAGTCTGTCACAACGAGCTATGGGTAATGATTATCTAGGTGCTTTCACAGCTTTTCCTTATAGAAAGGTAGTGAATGAAGGAAGACATCAAACCATCACCTAGCTGTGGGACACAGAAACTGGGCGACGCATGCTGTTCTAGGCTCGCGGCCTAGTCGGGAGTACGAAGTAGCCACGGGAGACTAAACCGGAGAATAATGGAGTCGCCACCCGGTGTGAACCGGGAAAATGAGATTTAAGGCCGCACTCACCCCTCGCAAGGGAAGACCTCAAACAGTTGGGTTCGGAATGGTCCCTTACTTATGTCACTTGTAATGACAGGATTTGTGTAATAATTTAATCAAGCTTAAGTAACACTTATTTCCAGGAGTATCATGCTTCTAAGTTCATATGCGCAAAAATAAAACTTACACCTAAATTTGCATATATCTTACATCTAAGATTGCATGCTTGAAAGTACGTCAAAGTAGCAACGGACATACAACTTCATTGGCATATTGTATTCATGGAAACACAAGCACACACTAACCACGTAAGCACACATAAAAGCGAATCAAATAATGGCGAACATGTGATTTCATAGACATATCATACTTATACGTGCGGAAGTATAAACAAATAGCCATTACATGTCCATGCGTAAATAAAAGAGTCAACTAAGTACATAATGCAAAAAGAAAATTAAGGATGCAATTAGGCATTAAAGTAAGCATGCTATGATGTGGTGAAAAAATGATAACTAATATGGACACAAACACACATGTGAGCACTTTTCCAAGTGGTACGTGGAATTGTATCCCAAGTACAGACCGCACTACCGTCCATTTGGAATCAGCTACGAAATTTATGTCTAGGTTTCCATCCGATATACCATAAGAAATAATACTCAAATGCTATCATAACATGGATATATGGATTGTAATACGTTAAGCCAAGACTAAGGTAAATGATGCAACCAATGGAATAAATGTGCTTTTCATTACGATGCGTACAAAGATAAGGATGACTATATGGGATTTCATAATACATGCGTGAACAGAGCAATGATGTGCTAAAAGATGAATGCCATGGCAAGAAGCGCGACAAAACATCGTGGTAAAGGCTTTTAACCCCTCGATATAGAGGACCTTTAATCCCACTTATTAAGCCCATGAGCACATAATACAATGCATATATAAAGTAAAGAAAATGATATCGGGCTTTGCATATCCGATTGAACACATCTCACACTCAATCGAATACACCTTATTCGGCGCGGTAAAGCATCGTGGCAAAGGATTTTAACCTCTTCAATTAGAGGACCTTTCATCGCACTTACTAAGCCCATGCGCAATTAATGCAATGCATATATATGAAACGAAAGTAAATACAAAGATATCCGGCGCGGCGAAGCATCGTGGTAAAGGATTTTAACCTCTTCAATTAGAGGACCTTTCATCGCACTTACTAAGCCCAGGCACAATTAACACAATGCATATAAAAAATAAAGACCATAATATCGGCTTCGTATACCCGATTGAACACATCTTACATTCAACCGAATATACAACAATCGGTGAGGCAAAGCATCGTGATAAAGGATTTTAACCCCTCAAAATATGGGACCTTTAATTTAACTTACTAAGTCCATGCGCTCGATCACATCATGCATAAACAAATAACGTGCGGAATTTAAATGACAAATAACAAGTAAATCAAAGCAACATAAAACAAAAGAATGTGCCGTTTACTCAAGCGGTACGTGGAGTTGTATCCCGAGTACAGATCATACTACCGTCCATTCGGAATCGGCTATGAAATTTATGTCCGGGTTTCTATCCGATATACCACAAGAGTTGACACATCTTTCATTTTATTCCAAGGCCACAACATACAATATTTCGTAATACATGCATATTTATCTACTCAAGGGCCACAACATGCATTTTAACATAATAATCATGCGAACAATACTCAATAAATAATAAAAATAAAACAGAAAACGAATGTGGAAAATACCCTCAGGTCTAACCTTTTATGTCGACTTTCGGACTCGCGTTTCACGGCCGTCGGAAGGGCTATCACTCCGCAACTCTTCCGGTTCACTGGATTTACGTCTTAGCTCGCTGTTTTTCTATTTTGGTCACTGTTTTGGGCGTTTTTGCTGCTGTTTCCTCGCGGTTTTCTGGTCACTGTTCAGGTGTGTTAGTGGACTGTTTTAGTTCGATTTTGGGACTGTTTTAAGGTGTTTTAAGGCTACTGTTTTATAGGTTATTTGGACTGGTTTGGGGGAAATTTTTATGTGAGATTATGGGGACGGTTTTGAGCAGTTTGGGGACTGTTTTGAAGGTTAAACCGGCGGAAAAAAACTGGCATTTCAGGGTAGTGGTATACGGCAGTTTTGTGAAGCTGAAGGCTTGTGCTAAATGGGACTTTGATGCGCTGAATGTTGGGCTTCGCGTGGAGCAGGCAGATGCGTCGAATTGGTTTTGGGTGCGGCAATGTGTTGCCTTTTGGCTTGTTGAATGAAGATAGGGGACGTGTGGCTTGTAGTTGAGTGTGTACGTCGGTGAGTGGTGTGAAGTGGATGCTTGTGGACTGAGAGAGGCTTTGATGCGATGTGCTAGGGGGCTGGTTACGTGCGTGGCAAGGGCAAGAGGCTGTTGATTAGGGTTTTATTCACTTTGTTTGTTTATTACCGTGTGAGAGGGAGCTTCTTGCTTTGTGTATGGGCGTGAATAATAATCTGTGAAGGGGTCAATGACTTGGTTAGGGGTTGTTTATATAGAGAAGGGTTAGGGTTTCCCCTTGTCTCACAAGGAAAAGATTGGATTTGGTGTCAAACAAGGAAAGAATTTGATTGATTGGGGGGACAAAATTTGGTGAATTAGGAAGGTTGAATATTTGATTGGTGTTAATTAGGCATTTAATTTGTTAGATTAGGAAGTCAATATTTTTAATTGGTTATGATTGATTTTAATTAGGCATACTATTTCTTTAATTTAGTATATAATATTTTGGATTAGGAAGTTACAATATTTTAATTTGGTATAATTATATTTATGTCTTATTTAATTGGTAAATTGTTTAATTATTTTATTTAATTCAATTACATTATTTAATTAATATTTAATTTAATTTGGGTGTATTTTAGGGTGATGGGCGTGTGGGCCTAGGTGGTGGTGGTGTGGGCTTTGTCTTGGTGGGTTAGGTGTTGTGTTGGTTTGGTGAGTGGGTTTGGGCCAAGATTAAAAGGTTCTGGGTTTTTTAGGCCAAAGGTGCTTTAAAACGGAGGTCCAACGAGCGAGCTTGACGCTAAACAAGTGAATAAGGATTTAACGAAATACTGATTCCTTTCCGACGACCGTTTCCCGCGATATCCTTAACTAAAAAGGTAATGCCTCCAATTGAGACTCATCATCGGGTTTCACATGCAAAAATGCAATGCCTACACTAGCCTTAACAATGCCTTTGATTAAACCCCCTCACTATAGACATAGTTAACTAAAGCATAAATCATAATCACTACAAGACATTATTTCGGGGCCGATTCTATATCCCCAGTGGAGTCGCCAGACTGTAGGACACAGAAATCGGCATCGCTGTTCTAGGCTCGCGGCCTAGTTGGGAGTACAGAATAGCTCGCGGGGGAACTAAACCGGAGAAATAACATGGAGTCTCCATCCGGTGTGAACCAGGACAATGATTTAAGGTCGTACTCACCCCTCGCAAGGGAAGACCTCAAACTGTTGGGTTCGGAATGGTCCCTTAGTTATGACACTTGTAATGAAATGATATATATCCAAGAATAACCTAGATCTAGTTTACATTCAAGAGAATAAATCCTATGTCTAAGTTTGCATGCTTTAAAAATAAGTCATCATAACGGCAAGCAGACGATATCACACAATAATCTCATGAGCATGTTGAATTATCAAACACGAAAAATAAATAACAACTTAAACATAAATGTAAATTAAACTCATATTACGAAAGTAAATAACTAAATCATGCACAAAGAAATAACGTACTAATGGCTAAATCATGCTTAAGAAATAAATAACATACTAGACTAAATCATGCTCGAACACAAGGTTGGATGAAACGAAATATGTGTGTCTCTCAAGTGGTACGTGGCATTGTATCCCAATTGCAAACCGCAATACCGTCCATTCGAATTCGGCTACAGAATTTACGTCCGGGTTTCCATCCGATAACCGCAAGAGAGAACACATATTCCGTTCATCCGGAAATCACATCATGCACCAATCCACAATACTCATGCGAAATAAAGTAATAAAATAACTAAAAGTAAAGGATAATAAATAAAAATGGTGCCCTCAGGTCTAACCTCTTAAGTCGTCTCTCGGAATTGCGGTACTCGGTTGTCGGAAGGGTCGATGCTCCGCAACTCTTTTGGTTCACTGGTTCAACATTTTCCTTCGCTGTTTCGCTGCTTCGGGATACTATTTTACTCGGTTTTACTGCTGTTTCTGGTCGCGGTATAGGGTTACTGTTTTACGGTAATACGGGACTATTTTAGGCAGTTTTCACGGTGATTAACTGGGTAGTTTATGGGGGGTTTCATGGTGATTAGGCGGCAGTGGCTTTGTCCGTGAAGGGCAGTATTTGAGGAAGGTTTGTGGCGTTGAATGGGGCTGGTCAGGGTAGTGGCTTTGTGCGTGAATTGGGCAGTATTTGAAGACGGTTTGTGGCGTTGGATGGGGCTGGTCCGGGCAGTGGCTAATGGTGTGCTGAATGAGTGAATGAGCTGCTAGTGGAGAAGGGACGTGGCAGTGTGTTTAGTGCGTTTTGGTGAGTGAGCTGCTTGAGGTTGTTGTTAGGTGTGAGTTTGGGACTGCTGTGAAGGCTGTTCTTGGCGTGTGAGTTGGCTGCTATGAGGGCTGTTATTAGGCGTGAGTTTGAGGGCTGAATGAAGGGTTTTTGCGTTGAAGGTCAGGGGAAGTTGTGAGGACTGATGAGTGAAGGGTAGTGCACGACAGTGGATGAAGGCAGTTTAGGCGTGAGATGAAGGGCTGTTTATAAGGGGTTTTGTACGGCAATGTAAGGATATTTTGTGGTGCTTTTTACGTGAATGAGCTAGGGTCTCTAAGGTTGAGTTAAGGTTTCTTTTTATAGGAAAAGGGTTGGGGTTTACCTTGTTTGAAAAGGAAAAGGATTTGTGTAATTATGGGAGATATTTTTAATTAGTGTGTGATAAGGAAAGATCTTTTAATTAGGGAAGTGATTTGATTTTTATTTGATTTCTTCTCTTTTAGTTAGGGATATGATTGGATTTGTATATTTTAATTAGGGAATGTAATTTAAGTGGATTAGGAAAGTATTTGATGTGATTTCTTTTAATTTTGGAAGAGGATTTGGCTTGATTTATGCATGTGTTTAATATGTGTTTTTGTTAATTTGGAAGGTGAGTGGGCGTGACTTAGAGTGGCTTGGGCGTGAGTTTGGTCCATTTTGGTGGGCTTGGGTGTTTGGTTTGGTGATGTGTGGGCTTGGTGTGTGGTTTGTGGGGGTTTGGGCTAAAGGTGTGTTTTAAAACGGAGGTCCAACAAGCAAACCCAAAGCATAAACAAACGAATTAATTCCAACAATGTGTCAATTCTTGACTCTTCCTTTCCGACGTCCGTTTCCCTCGGCTTCCGCAATTAAAGAGGTAGTGTCTCCATGTGAGACTCACCATCGAGACTTATATGCAAAAATGCAGTGCCTAGAGTCGCCCCCACTTTGATGGGACTTGTGCAGTGTGTGACAATGACAATCATATCAAAATTATGTAATGCATTTTCACTTACCTGGCTCGCCAGCTGCCACCTGACTTGCATGCTGCTTCGAACTGAATGATTTGATGGTGCCATACCCGACGTACTAAACCCCATACCTGAGGTGTCGCGGTTGTTTTGAATTGAGTTGATCTAGTGTGGCCATACCCCGTGCCTAAAATAGAACACTAAATTATGCAAAAGCCTCTGTCGATGGTCAGACGTAAATACCCCCAGTTTAACCAAATTGAACCATATGTCTATGTCAACCAAATTATATGGATTCATTAAGTTTAAGTTCCAATTATGGCTACCCCCGCCCGACAGGTATATGTCTATCCTGTAAGGATATCTATTAAAGGGTTATCTATCCTTAAAGAAGATCGTGGGCTATTAAGTCTAAGGCTGAAACCTAAAATCCATATATCTAGTTCATTTTAGATTTACCACATCAATCTTATTGGTGATCAGACAACAAGAACATTAAGCTTAAGACTAATAAGTAAACCTTTAAATTACACAAAACTATAAAATAACCCCTTATAAACCGGTGATATTAGAATTCATCACAACCCCAGATAACCAACACATAACTAGGGCCAGTAAAGACTTAAAAGTAAAAGACATAAAGTAAAAATGCTGAAAAGTAAAAGACATAAAGTAAAAGCTGAAAAGTAAAATAAAATAAAATGCTAAGGTAAAAGGAATTACTTTTACTATTTACTATTTTAGATATCTCCCATAAAATAATATATAAACTTGTGATAATATTACCAACCGACCAATCTGGCGGTATCCTTTATTAGTCAGGTTTAAACCAGATTAAAATGAATTACCAACCGACCAATCTGGCGGTATCCTTTTTAAGTCAATATTTTAAAAAGTGAATATATTATTTTTAAGGGAGATTAATTTAAATAGTAACAGTAAAAGAATTACCTTTCACCCTAGCTGGGGAAGTTACCTCCTCATGGTGAATAATAAAAACTGTAAAAAGTAAAAAAAGTAAATTACTATATTAACAAAAAGTAATTAAAATTATTTACAAAACTAAAAATTAAAAAAAAAAAACTAAAAACTAAAAGAAACTAGAGAGAGAAACTCTCTCTTTACATCAAAGAGATGAGAGAGAGTGGTGCATCTAAAACTGAAATCTCGAGCTCAATTTATAGGCGCGGATAGGCATCGGGCGTCGCGACGCTGAGGCCTTTGGCGTCACTACGCCAGCTTTCGTCGACGTGGCATGCTCTGGTTCGTCGGTTGCAGATTCTGGATAAGATGATAAGGTGACACGTGGCGCGGTTGTTGGAGACTCAATTATTGTGACACATGGCGGCTTCTGATTGGTCGGCTAGATTCTTATCTGCCACGTGTCAGATAAGGATTAGATAGCCAATAATTTATGCTTATGTGGCGGTGATGTGGCGACACGTGGGAAAGGGACTGTCGGCATCGTAGGATTGCGACACGTGGCACTTCCTGATTGGCTGATGATGATGTGGCGGTGAGGTGGCAATTTGACTTAGTCAACCTAGTGATGTGGCTAATGACGTGGCAATGACATGGAGTGACACGTGGCACACGTGGCAATGATGACTGTCGGTACCGTAGGATGATGACACGTGGCACGACGTATTTTAGCAGATCGGCTGTGATGGTGACACGTGGCACGGCGCACGTTAGCAAAGTCAAACTTTTCTCAGATTTTGATTTGTGGACCCGGCGCACATTAGCACTGTTCGGCGCATGTTAGGGGTCGCGACGCTGAATGTCTTGGCGTCGCACCGTGGGAAATTACCAAAATGCCCTTTTCGTCCAATTTTCACTGTTTTGCTCCAAATTACCTCCAGAATGTCCTGAAACTTTATTTATCTACAAAATAACACAAAACACATCAAAATATTCACAAAACTCAATAAAATATACAAAATATTAGGTTAAATGAGTGGGTAATAGTGATAGATTTACCACTCATCACACACCCAATACACTACGATTCTCAATAAACCTAGCAGAGGCGTACACAGAACCGGTTAAAGCCCTGGACGACCAAAACCAAAGCATATTGATTGTCGCAAGTATTAGCAGTGCAAGTCTCAGGTTAAGACCAAATACACCTACCCTGATTTCGGACTTCCATAGACACATAGTCATACTACCAATGGAATTCCGAGGGGTCTATCAGAGCGAAACTGTTTTCCGTACCATCGGTAAAACACAACCTCCTATTACACTTGCATGAGTATCCAATACCCAAATATATGAGAACTATGCTATTGTGCCCTCACAACGCGCACAAGTGTAATACTAGTCTTTCACGCATTATCGATGTTCAATCTCGATAATACTCTGACTAGGGATATTTAATGATTAATCCTTCGAGGACTGATATTGTCTCATATCATCTCAATCCAGGAACTAATCATAAGGACCTCCTATCATTTATACATCTAGGTGATCTAATCACAAATGAAAAAGTGCAATCTTCTTGTCACATAGTTAGATTGTACAACAACACCATGATCTGTACAAACAGTGACGCTATGGGTCATATTGTCCAACAATCTCCCATTTGGCCTATAGCTAGTCACTCGAGTGTCATACACCCGAACTATGTACGGTTCGCTCAAACTGCTGAGGAAAGGCTTTCGTCAGCGGATTTGCGTGATTATCGTCTGATGCGATTTATTCGATCATCACATCGCCACGATGTATGATCCGAACGAATCAGATGAATAGTCGAAGTATATATCTGGATCGTTGATGAGACCATTAATTCTTTAGCTTATGCTGACGCCTAGCTCAGCTGCTAACAGAACTATATCTAATCTAATTAGATTTATCATCGACCCAAATGGCTTCTATTCCTGCCTCAGCCGCAGCAATAACCCGCATATGTTGTTTATTCGGTAACAGTATCTTGCTTGGAAGATTTCCAGCTCACTGTTCCGTTATTCAAACTGTATAGTACCGTTGTTTTTATCAGTTATGAAACTTGCAGCAGTGATCCCAGTCACTTCAAGTTCTCCTTCTCCATAGTTTAGGACATCATCCTTAGTTCTCTAAGATACTAACAGATGTTCTTAATATCAATCAAGTGACTATCACTTGGATTGACCTGTTTCTGACTCCATGTGCTCAAAGCGTATGAGACACCAGGTCACGTACATTTTTCAATGACGAGTTCTCGGAGAGTGTTAACAACTTTTAAATCTATCCCAGCAGATCTTTATTCCTAGAATAAAGGTTGTTTCTACCAAGAATTCTACGGAGAATTTTCATGAAAGCCAAGCTTTCACCGATTGTAATATGGGAATATCATTTCCAAGAAATGACATCATCATTATTTAGGACAGTCATTTGTCAGTGCGCTCCCACTAACCTCCTTATATACACAAGAATCATATTCGTTTTGGATCAAATCATACACCATTATGATTACATCAAAACGATAGTTCCAAGAACCTAATGCTTGCTTCAATCCAAACATGGATCGAATAACCTGCAAACCTTGTTTGCTAGTTTTGATACGACAAAATTGTCAGGATGTTGTAAACATCCTCCAAAGAGGTTTCCGTTTAAGGAAAGCGATTTTGACGTTCAGCTGCCATATTTCATGAATGAAACATGCAGCATCAGCAAGCATTATCTAAATGGATTTATCCATGGCAACAGGTAAAAGATTTCGTTGTTATCGACACAATGTTGATAACGATACCTTTTCGCTACAAGCCTAGCTTAGTACGTTGGTATGTTGCCATCCATGTATGTCTTCCTTGAAGACTTATATAGTACCAATAGGCACAATTCCTTCTGGTACATCAACTAGTCTCTAAACATAGTTGGTATACATGGAATCCATTTCGGACTTCATGGCACTTTTCCATAATGGGGAGTCGATACCTTGTATCACTTCCTCATATGTAGTCAGTTCGTCTTCCTCAATAAGATTGACATCTTTATGAGGTGAGATCAGAAACCCATACCTCCCAGGTTGTTTTCTGACTCTCTCCGACTAACGCGGTTCTTATGTATTCGAAGATTATGGTACAGTTTCATCATCCTTGATAAACTGTTTGTGTTCCATTAAGGACTAGGTGCCTTGAACAGTATTACTCTGATTTTCATCCAGTTTTACTATCCTCCCACTTACCACTGCATATCGGTATTCCTCTTAAGAAAAACGCATGGTGAGCAACAATTACATTGTTCTGATTGGAGATGTATAAGTACTATACTTTGGTTTCCCTAGGATAACCTACAATTTAGGCACTTATCCAATTTGGGTTCTAGTTTGGTATCATCCAAACGTATGCCCAACATCCCAAATCATCAGGAATGAGAAAACCCAGTTTCTTTCTGTTCATATCTAATATGAAATCTGTCAAATAGATTTTCATGGAACCTTATTCAAAATAAGTATTGCACTGTTAATGCTTATCCCTTTGAAGGAAAATGGTAGCTCAGAGCGGCTCATGATTAACCTTATCATTTCTAACAAAATTCGGTTTCTCGTCGTTTGGACACACCGTCAAATTGACGTGTTCCAGGAGGAGTCCTCATTGAAAGAATACTATACTCTTTCAAGTATTTGAGAAACTTACAGCTTAAGTATTTTCATCATGGTCAAACCGTGATGGTTTTAATACTTTAGCTGATCTGTTTTTCTATTTCGTGTCGAAACTCTAAAAGTTTCCGATTTGTGTTTCATAAGAGACACATAACCATAACGTGATGCCACATCCGTAAAGGTCACGAAATACTCATATCCACCTCTAGCCTAGCTAGATATGGGCCCACTTATGTCACTATGAACGAGGGCTAACAGATCGATGGCACTTACACTTTTACCAAGTAAAAGGTATTTTAGGTACTTTACCTAATAAACTAGATTCGTAGACATCATTTGAATAGAATCAAATCTGTCCTAGTATCCACTCTTCAAAAGTGTGGATATACGAGTCTTGTTTAATGTGTCCCAAACAACACTGCCACATATAAGTCTTATCTGATCAAATCAGTTTGAGCTACTTGTTTGTCATGTTATATGTTTGAGATTTATTTATATTCAAAATAAAATACTGTTATTCACATCTAATGTGTTTATCTCAATATCATCTTTATAAAATAAAACACTTTAGTGTTCTAGAATATAAAGGTATACTCACAACGAGTTAAACCCTGATATGGAGATAATGTTTCTAGTCAAACTAGTTACATTATAACAGTTTCCTAATTTAAGTACACACCTGAAGGGTAGTTCCTAAACTTAGGTATCTACGGTAAAACAGCGACTTTCGTCCCGTTTCTGATTCGCAGATTAATCTCAATTGAAGTCAGTATCCTGCTAATAGCAGATTCTACACATCAATGCATATTTATGTATCACACTTAGTATTTAAAATCCAATTTTAATACTAGTATTGAACATATTTATGACAAACATATTTGACGTCAGAGCCTTGCTCGTCTTCAATTCCTTCATGTCTGCTTTGTCCATACGGCAGTCATGCTTCAGTGATCCCATTTGCAACAGTTTAAGCAGACATCTTGGGATATGTCCTTTGTCTTTATAGAAGACAGTAATGATTTTGCCTTTGCCATTTTCTATATCCTAGAAGCCTTTGGCCAAGCCTTGGGTTTCTAGAATATCGAAGTAAGGTGCGCCTTGCGCTACTTGCCTTATTGCAAACTTTGGCTTTATCTCCTTGAGAATAGCCATTAACTCTCTAAGAGTTATTAATTGCAATTTAATACTTCTAAGATCTATGAAGATCCTTCAATTTCTTCATCATACTTTAAGGATCTAATCCTTAGTTCTGATTAGGAAATTAAGGAATCCTTTTGACAAGTATAATGGATTAAGCACTAAAGTTATCATCACATGTATCTTCCAAAGATCATGCTCTACTATTTGCTTAAGTATGGGCTTAGGCCTAATATGTTATTTTATCAAATAAAGTAACTTATTAGTTTCCAGGACCATCCTGAAATTTTATTCCCATTTGAAAATTAAAGTCGTTCAAACACATTTTCACCAGGATTATGTTTTAAACACTAATCTTTCAGTTATCTTGATCCAATAGTCTAACTATCCAATCAACGATTCGGGTACAATCTAATGTAATGATTATTATAGTCTAACTATATAACTAATTACAATTTTATTGGTTAAAATCAAATATATATTGATTACTATAATCCAATTATATAAATGATCGGTAAAATTCAAATATATTAATTACTATAATTCAATTATATCAACTATAAATGAAGGGTAAAATTCAAATATATTGATTACTATAATCCAATTATATAATCAACTATAAATGAAGTAGTTTGAATACAGTCCAACTATTTAATTAAAACAACAATTAAATATTAGTCCAACTAATATATTTATAAATAAATTATGACGAAAAATGTAACGAGCGCGTATGGCAAGTATCTAAACGAAATTGCAAATCTAATACTTGCCACCCACTATTTTTCGGCGAGGCTCTAACTCTGTTGAGTACTCGGGAAACCTGTTTCCTAGTGGGCTAGGATCCCGTTAAATAACACACAATCTTGACTTTGGCCAACAAATTGTATGATATTTAACTAGGTAGATCTCTAAGATCAATTGGATCTCATCCAATTCCTAGATCGGTAGGTGGACCTCCAAGTCCGAAACATATATATAATATATATGCCAATATATCCAATATATTTTCCTAACCTTTTTCCTCTGAATCAACTAAGCCTTGGCTTTGGCACAACAAGCTTAATGATTCCAGTTAAGCGGGACCCGTTGACATGGAAAGCTTCGTAATCAATGTCGATGGACAAGAAGTGATCTTGACTTTGGCCAACAAATCACGACTTGGACAAGACACCGATATGGAACAAAACTCTCATGATTCAAACATATCCGCAAATGACAAAGTTCTTGACTTTGGCCAACAAACCATGCCAACTTTGGATCTTGAGTAAGAATCACTCAACGGAAGAAAAAACGCTTAATATGTAGTTAGGGTTTTTCGCGTAATTGGCAACCAATTAATTATCTTCGTTAAGGTCTCATCATCATACACCCTTAAACATTCATTCTAAAAGCATAATAAGGCGCGATAAATAAATTAATAATGATATGCGGATGGATATGTCACAAATTGTTCCTAGAACAAATCACTCCATTTCCTCTCCCCGGCTATAACTATTCTAACTTCTACCCAATTACATAATACAATAAAGAAACCTCATTTACATTGAGGGGAATTGGTGAGAAGAGAAATACAAAGAATAAGGAGATAAAAGGCTGGACACGCAGGTCCAATTAAATAAATTCTAAATTTATTACAATTTCCAAAATTGCCCTCGCCCTTCTAATATCCATTCGATATACATTATTCATACAACACATTCATGTATTCATACAAAGCATGTTATTCAATCAATCTAATCCAATTAATTAATATTTGATTAATGACCATCCAATGTTCAAACAACGATTTGATTTGCGCGAGTCCAACTCGTTTAAGAATAAATACTCAAAGTAAGTATTCTTGAATTATATTGAACTACAACTTTAAATCCAATTTATTTGTATTCAATGCTAATTCCAAATTTAATTCCAAATTAAATATTTACACTTACTTATAAGCCTTAAAGACTTGGATTCCAAATCCAATCTTGATGGGTCTCAAAGGCCCAATAACATACAATGTCATTTTAATTAAAGTCCAATGAGCTTTTAATTAATTCTTAACGCATGGGCTTTGGCCATAATGGGTCAAACCCAAAATGCCAAGGCCCAATAGGAATCACCCTATTGCCAACAAATCAATTTAGGCCCAATTAAATTCTTTAAAGGGCCAAGTGATGTATTTGGACTTTATAGAATTGGTTTTGGCCCCAATTGGATCCAATCCAAAAGTCCAAAACCAAACTTGGTCAAACCAAGCCCATTAAGCCCAAATACACACTTTTAGCCCAATTAAATTATAAAGGCCAATTAATTATAATTTTAATATTCCAAATATTATAATTATTATAATTAAAGTGTATTAGCCATGATTAATTAATTAAACTCAATATTTCCAAAATACCAATTAACTTAATTAATCATGCTTAATCCATCAATTTATGCTCAACACAAATTGAAGCCAAAACACATCATTTCATGCTCAACATGCTCTTGAATTTAACATAAACATTATTGAATTTGATTCTAATCTAATTAAACCAAAAATCAACATTTAATCATGCATTTAAACACATCCAATGGTGTAAAATTGAAAAATTCCAAGTGCAGTCCACTGCAGTGACATTTGGCCATGCTAAGGGGGATTTAAAATTTTGATCCAATCAATATTTCTCAAATCTAATCATGCACAACTCTAAGTTAACATAATCTAAGCATGCTCAAATCATCAATTTGAAGAAATCATGTTCAAAACACAAAAGCCCCAAATTTTAGTCTCATGAACCCTAAAATTTTCATGCTTAAAACCTGGCTCTTGATACCATTGTTAGTGTTCCTAGAACATGCCAATGATCTAATAAGCAAGAAAAGGTGTTCATAAATTCATTATAAGTTGCAGAATTACTTATATTGAATGGATTTGAGCTTTTAAAATTTTGAATGAAGATCTCCAAGATCCAACCTTTGTGTTGATTCCAAGCTTTGAGTTGGTTTCCCTATCACCTTAGAAGACTTCTACAAGTGCTAGCTTTGTTGATTTTGCCACAAAATCAAAGAGAAAGAGTGAGGAAGCTCACGCCCATAATAGAGAGAAAACTAGGGTTTTAGTTCTTTTGTGTGTTATGTTCAAAGAATGAGAGAGATAGATGCCTTTTGGTAAAACCAATTTACCCTTTTCACCTAAAAAAGGTGGTTAGGTAAATGGTTTCACCAAAACCATTCCAAGGTAGTTGGAAAGTTGGTGGCTTGGCATAAATGCCAACTACCCTCCCAACTACCACATGTGAAGTGGGCCCCACATTTGAATTCAAAATTCAAATGTCTCTACGAACATTTGCCGCAGCTCGGATCCGTTTAATCCGATTAAACGAACTTTCGTCGCTAAATAATTAAATCTAATTTAATTAAATAACGATGCCTCGCAAATATATTACGAACGTCGTTTACGAATTAATTCTAAATTAATTTGTTCGTTCGTATTAAAGTCCGACTTTAATTTCGTAATGAAATCCAATTCATAGTAATATATCCGATATATTAATTTTAGCCCATATAAATAAATTAAATAGAAAAATCAAATTTAACTATTAAATTTATTTTATCGATTAATTCCAAATTAATCGCGTTCTCTCTCTTCCGAACACATTTAATCCCAGATTAAATAAAGCCTCAATTAATCCCAATTAATTTTCTCTCTCTAAATTAATCCCAGATTAATTCTAGTTTAAGTCAACTGTCATCGGTGAATCTTTGGGAAGCGACCCAAGAGACCTCTGGATATATTGGCAGTAAATCCGGTTATCGGACTATCCGATTAAGTGTGTACCTCGTACCACATGCTTACGGATTTAAAAGACATGGTTGGCTTCTAGCAAAACACCTTGCCTACCCAATTCTCCAGAAATATTCTTATTGGAATATACAATCTATGTCAGGCATAGTATAATTAGTATTCTGTATTGCGGTCCAGTATCGGATGTCACGTGCTAGGCCTGGGGCTGGAATTATGTCTGCCCCGTACGAAGCGCATGTTAGATGTGTGGTAACTAGTCTCTATAATCGGATGAACATGACCTAGTCATATCATCCTGATGACTGCAGTACTTAAGAGTACTAATTTTGTATCCTATGTGACATCATCTCCACTATGACTGGAGTGATACTTCCGTCTTGACATCACACCCAATACACTACGATTCTCAATATACCTAGCAGAGGCGTACACAGAACCGGTTAAAGCCCTGGACGACCAAAACCAAAGCATATTGATTGTCGCAAGTATTAGCGGTGCAAGTCTCAGGTTAAGACCAAATACACCTACCCTGATTTCAGACTTCCATAGACACATAGTCATACTACCAATGGAATTCCGATGGGTCTATCCAGAGCGAAGCTGTTTTCTGTACCATCGGTAAAACACAACCTCCTATTACACTTGCATGAGTATCCAATACCCAAATATATGAGAACTATGCTATTGTGCCCTCACAACGCGCACAAGTGTAATACTAGTCTTTCACGCATTATCGATGTACAATCTCGATAATACTCTGACTAGAGATATTTAATGATTAATCCTTCGAGGACTGATACTGTCTCATACCATCTCAATCCAGGAACTAATCATAAGGACCTCCTATCATTTATATATCTAGGTGATCTAATCACAAATGATAAGAGTGCAATCTCCTTGTCACATAGTTAATTTGTACAACAACATCATGATCTGTACAAACAGTGACACTATGGGTCATAATTGTCCAACAGGAACCTACTGGTAGTGAATGTAGCCAAGCTTTAGCTCTGTCCTTCAAGGAGTATGGGAAAATACGCAGTCTCATTGCTTCTTCAGCTTCTCGGTTGTAATTGAAAGTGCCGCAAACTTCCAGGAAGTTGCTTATGTGGGCAATAGGATATTAAGTTGCATTCCCTCCAAACTGAACAGACTGCTGAATCATCTGAATGCATGTTTTGATGTCACCTGCATTTGCTGGTAAGGGAGGAAGTACAATACATGAAATGAGTCTGTCAACCACCGGAATGGTTCTGTCTCGAATGGGAATTGGTGGTACAACCTCCAAAGGTTCAGGTTCCATGTTGACTAAAGCTTCTTGGCCTTCTCGCCTTTCCATTCTCAAATGTCTGATGGTTCTTTCAATTTCTGGGTCAAGCGGTCGGAGTTCAAAGCTTATGGTTCGTCTCATGAATTTTCTGAGAACCTGAAACACAAGAAAACAAAAATTATAAGTAAAAAGAAATTAGATACAAGTAAAGGTATCTAACCTTAAAACTAATAGTGAAAGATAAATAAGTCTCCGGCAACGGCGCCAAAAACTTAACCGGCGTAAACACACACGTATAACGCAAGCGCACATATCGTTCAAGTAGTATAAAAATATCGATCCCACGAGGACTTAATTCCTACTGTTGTTATTAATTATTGATACTATTTATTTACAAGTATCTAATAGGGAGAAGGGAATTGATTGCTTTTGGTTGGTTAATGTGGATTTTGCTAAATAAAATACTTAAAGACACAAAACAAAATACTAAGGAAAATAACAAAAGACTCAAAGATCTAGGGTTGTGATTCCACACAATATTATTATAAAGATGAATTGATTCTCTTATCTATATGTAATAAGTCAGTTTTCTAACCTGGAACACGAAAATATGCAAAAGCCTCTGTTGATGGTCAGACGCAAATACCCAGTATAACCCAATGGAACCATATGTCTATGTCAACCAAATTACATGGATTCATTAAGATCAAGTTCCAATTGTGACTACCCCCGCCCGACAGATATGTGTCTATCCTGTAAGGAAATCTATTAAAGGGTTATCTATCCTCAATGAAGATCGTGAGCTATTGAATCTAAGGCTGAAACCTAAAATCCCTATGTCTAGTTCATTTTAAGTTTACCACATCAATCTTATTGGTGATCAGACAACAAGAAGCATTAAGCTTAAGACTCAACAAACAAACTAAAGAATTACCCATATAAAGAAATTCAATTATTAAGCCTAGTAATATTGTGTTTCATCACTTCCCTAGAATAAAATAAAATGTTGGGGTTAGAGGATCCACATTTAATATTTCTTATCTAGGAATCTCACTTATTATAATATATAAATTATTTTATGTTCTGCTTTCTCAGGAATTAATAATGTTAAACATTTAAAACCAGCCATATAGGCGGTAATCCATTTAGTCCAATTACACCATCCATATAGGCGGTAATTATCTGTCATATAAAGACCAGCCATATAGGCGGTAAAGTAATTTATATTTAGACCGACCATATAGGCGGTAATAAAGTCTGCCATTAATTAATCCGGTTAAATTATAATTTATAAATTATAATTAAGTGAGATTTACCTAGATAATTATATTAAATGTTTCACATTTTACCGCAGCGGTAAATTAACTATAAAACATAAAGTAAAAAAAGTAAATAAAATATTATTACAAAAAGTAAAAGTGCATAATTAAAAATACTAAAAGTAAAAACTAAATTTAAATTACAAAAACTTAAACACACAAGATGCAATCCTTAGAGTCCTTACAAAACTCAAGGAATGCATGCTTTGAATTCTGAAATCGCGCTGAATTTATAGGCGTCGGTAGGGGGTCAGCGTCGCGACGCCAAGCTCGCGTCACGACGCCGGTGATTGTCGACGTGGCACGCTCTGGTTCGTCGGCTCAGATTCTGGATAAGGTGATAAGGTGACACGTGGCAAGGTGGTTGGGATCTCAATTATTGTGACACGTGGCGGCTTCTGATTGGTCGGCTCAGATTCTTATCCGCCATGTGTCGATTAAGGATAAGTTTGTCAATAATTGATGTTGACGTGACGCTGACGTGGCGACACGTGATGAAAGGGACTATCGGTACCATAGAATTGTGACACGTGGCACGCTGTGATTGGTTGATGATGACGTGGCGATGACGTGGCACTTTGACTCGGTCAACTGGTGATGTGGATGATGACGTGGCTGACAGGTGGAGTGACATGTGGCGACACGTGGCGATGGTGAATGTCGGCACCGTATGATGATGACACATGGCACGGTGCATGTTAGCAGATCGGCTGTGATGGTGACACGTGGCACGGCACACGTTAGCGAAGTCAAACTTTCTCAGATTCTGACTTGTGGACCCGGTGCACGTTAGCACTGTTCGGCGCATGTTAGGCGTCTCGACGCCAAAGGCTTACGCGTCGCGATGCGCCCAAATTTCCAAAATGGCCTTTTTGTCCAATTTTCACTGTTTTGGCCCAAATCACCTCCAGAGAGTCTTGAAACTTTATTTAGCTACAAAATAACACAAAACATATCAAAATATCCACAAAACTCAAGAAACTATACAAAATATTCGGTTAAATGAGTGGGAAACAGTGATATAATTACTTCTCATCATACTCGTGAAAAGCAAACCCAAAAAAAAAAAAGCTTTTCAAAAATATTTCAGCCTCAACTTGCTTCCCAAGATAATTGGTATTTGTAGTTCCAATGAATTGGCACATGTAGCCATATTGTAGACCCCAGAAAATAAATAAGAGAACACGAAAATAAACCATTGGCATAAAGCCATGGAGAGAGAAAATATGGCACTACACTTTATTGTTTGGCATTTTGTGCATTGTTAGTATACTCATCAATGCACTACACTTTATAGTTTGGCATTTTGTGCATTGGTAGTATACTCATCAACAAATATTGGCACTACACTTTATTGTTTAGCATGTTGTGTATTTGAGTTTTGTTAATGTAATCCTTCAACAAACGTAGGCCTGTTTGGTATTTTAAATTCTTGGTATTATATTCATCTACAAACATGGATCCTACACTTTATTGTTTGGCATGTTGTGCATTGGAGTCTTGTTAGTTTAATCCTCAACAAACGTAGGTCCTATTGGATACAATCATATATCTCCACATTTCCCATTAGACAAAAAACCAAAAGTCAAGTGGAGGTGACCCATAACAGCTTATCAAAGCAAAAGTAAATTAATATACTACCAAACCCACCAATTCATGCGACAAGCTCCCATATGCAGCATGGAGACTTGTGCCAAGACTTCTAAACATTCTGGTCCACGCTCAGAAGCTCCTGCCAAGCGAAGGAAAAGCCACACCTTTGGCCCCACTCGTTCACGTCCCTCCACTTAAAGAAATCACACCTGTCACGTAGATTGCCCATCCAAC
Organism: Zanthoxylum bungeanum; assembly: GCA_019454045.1. NCBI lineage: Eukaryota > Viridiplantae > Streptophyta > Magnoliopsida > Sapindales > Rutaceae > Zanthoxylum > Zanthoxylum bungeanum. The sequence goes on from SKCR01029814.1 coordinate 50,135, forward strand.
ACTGCTCTAAACAAAGCTTTATTGAGTCGACCAATTTCAGTCCCAGTAGAAAAAACATACATTGTTACAAAATATCACCTTAGGGCCCACTCGATGAAATTTGCATTATAATATGTGGCCAAAAGATCACACTTGACGGGACAAAAGTTAGATAGCTGAGTATATAAAATAGTTAATCGACACCAACTCACAGCCTATCGAAGGGAGTTATTAAATCTTGGAAGACCATCAATTGCCCTGGACAACAGAGATGCCATATTATTTAATACACTTCTATACGCATGGACGACATATAGCCCATCCGAGAATTAGTCCATTCGACAAAACCTCTATATGACATGTACAAATATTTATTCGTTTTTATTAAACAATTTTCATGATCATGTACAGTCATTTGAGCTTCATCCATTCGACTTGAAAATAATCATTGACTAGTAAAATGGAGAATGTCATAACCTCCATCAGGTTATGAAGATTCACATGAACCTTCATCAGGTTCATTCGACCGTAGTCTCCTGACCTTCATCAGGTCAGGTAGAGTGAAGATTCAAATGGACCTTCATCAGGTTCATTCGACCGTAGTCTCCTGACCTTCATCAGGTCAGGTAGAATGAAAATGCTATTGGAATTTCATAATGTTCATTCGACCGTAGTCTCATGACCTTCATCAGGTCAGGTAGTGTGAAGTTTCACATGGACCTTCATCAGGCCCATTAGACAAGTATGTTCATTATAGTCTCGTAGAAGAGTGAGAAGTGATGAATTTCATCAAGTTCATTCCATTGTAGTATCATAGATCTTCTTCAGGTCTAGTATAGTGAGTGATGACCTTCATGGACCTTCATCAGGTCTATTCGATAGCCCATTCGACAGAAGTCCCATGTACCTTCATCAGGTATAATGGAGTGTGTAGACTCCCATGCACCTTCATCAGGTATAATGGAGTGTGTAGACTCTCATGTACCTTCATCAGGTATAGTGGAGTGTGTAGACATTCTTGGACCTTCATCAGATAATGTGGAGTGTAGACTCTGATGTACATTCTTCAAATATAGTAGAATGAAAACTTTCTTAGACTTTTATCATATCTGGTAATCTGTAGACTCCATTATACCTTCATCAATATGTATGGTTGACTGGGGACATCCCCAATGGCTCATGACGAGTCAAGTTCAGCACATGACCTTCATCTGGTCTAGAAAATTTCAAGACTCCCCTGGTCCTTGACCAGTAGTATGGAGATTGTCCTGAACCTTCATCTGGTTCAATCGACTGGGGACATTCCCCATGACTCATGTCGAGTCAAATGAAGAAACAGACTTCCTACAGTCCAGACGACACATGTCTTGTGAAATAACTCCTGAACCTTCATCTGGTTCAGTCGACTGGGAACATTCCCCATGGCTCATGTAGAGTCGAGTTCAATACATGACCTTCATCTGGTCTAGAAAAATTTGAAGACTCTCATGGTCTTTGACCAGTAGTATGGAGATTGTCCTGACTTTCATCTAGTTCAATCGACCGAGGACATCCCCCATGACTCATGTCGAGTCAAATGAAGAAACGGACTTACTACAGTCCAGACGACACATATCGTGTGAAATAACTCTTGAACCTTCATTTGGTTCAGTCGACTGGGAACATTCCCCAGGGCTCATGTGAGTCGAGTTCAATACATGACCTTCATCTGGTCTAGAAAAATTTGAAGACTCCCATAGTCATTGACCAGTAGTATGGAGATTGTCCTGACCTTCATCTTGTTCAGTCGACCGAGGACATCCCACATAGACTCATGTCGAGTCAAATGAAGACATGGACTTCCTACAGTCCAGATGACACATGTAATCTGAAATAACTCCTGAACCTTCATCTGGTTCAGTCGACTAGGAACATTCCCCATGGCTCATGTAGAGTTGAGTTCAATATATGACCTTCATCTGGTCTAGAAAAATTTGAAGACTCCCCTGGTCCTTGACCAGTAGTATGGAGATTGTCATGACCTTCATCTGGTTCAGTCGACTGGGGACATCCCCCATAGACTCATGTCGAGTCAAATGAAGACATGGACTTCCTACAGTCCAGACGACATATGTCGTGTGAAATAACTTCTGAACCTTAATCTGGTTCAGTCGACTGGGAACATTTCCCATGGCTCATGTAGAGTCAAGTTCAATACATGACCTTCATCTGGTCTAGACAAATTTGAAGGCTCACATGGTCCTTGACCAGTAGTATGGAGATTGTCCTGACATTCATCTGGTTCAGTGGACCGGGGACATCCCTCATAGACTCATCTCGAGTCAAATGAAGACATGGACTTCCTACAGTCTAGACGACACATGTCTTGTGAAATAACTCCTGAACCTTCATCTGGTTCAGTCGACTGGGAACATTCCCCATGGCTCATATAGAGTCGAGTTCAATACATGACATTCATCTGGTCTAGAAAAATTTGAAGACTCTCATGGTCCTTGACCAGTAGTATGGAGATTGTCCTGACCTTCATCTGGTTCAATCGAACGAGGGACATCCCCCATAGACTCATGTCGAGTTAAATGAAGACATGGACTTCCTATAGTCCAGACGACACATGTCGTGTGAAATAACTCATGAACCTTCATCTGGTTTAGTCGACTGGGAACATTCCTTATGGCTCATATAGAGTCGAGTTCAATACACGACATTCATCTGGTCTAGAAAAATTTAAGACTCCTCTGGTCCTTGACCAGTAGTTTGGAGATTGTCCTGACCTTCATCTGGTTCAGTCAACCGGGGACATCCCCCATAGACTCATGTCGAGTCAAATGAAAACATGGACCACTCTCGGTCCAGATGACACATCTAGTGTGAAGTGTACTCCTGAACCGTTATCTGGTTCAATCGACTGGGGACATCCCCCATGACTCATGTCGAGTCAAATGAAGAAATGGACTTCCTTCAATCCATACGACACAATGTTGTGAGAAATAACTCATGATCCTTCATCTGGTTCAGTTGACCCATGGACTCATGTCGAGTCAAATGAAGACATGGATTATTCAACATCCAAACGATCAATGTCGTGTAAAATATGCATTGAACCTTCAGCAGATTCAGTCGACTGGGGACATCCCACATGTCTCATGTTGAGTCAATTTCATGACAGGGACTACATTTCGACCAGACAACTTGAAAACACTCTACAGCTCTTCTATCCTCATGAATAGAAGACATTAAACTCAGACGATAAAAAGGAAAATATCTAGAATTTTACATTCTTGATAGATACTAATACAAATCATGTTTCATATGACATGCATAAAATACTCTCCAAATTAAGGACTTCTTGACTTAGAGAGTATGAGACAAACTGTATGTGTCAAATTTAGGGCCAAGGGTGAAACCGTCATTCCACTCCGAACCAGCACCAAACACAGCCCAAAATAGTGACCCGGTCCAGAAAACTTTCCATTAGTAAAACATAACAAAACAATCAGCTAGAGAACAAACTACTTTACCACCAAAACCAACTCCACATGCAAAATTATTCTCCCCCACCGAAAGCAGAGACAATAAGCATATTATGGGGACCCTTTTCCCATGTGCCAAACTAGAGAATTCATCTTTCTCCACTTATAAAAGGAAGCATAATTCATGAGGTCAAGGGGGGCTTGATTTCTGAGATTGGGGAATTCTCACATTCAAGCTGCACTTCTCACAATGAAGCCTCTGGTCTCTTACACTAGCTCTCTCAGAGCTCTCCATCCCCTTATACACTTACCACCGCCCTCACGGCCACCCAAAGAGTTCAAGGTAACATCAAACCTTGCTTTCATATTTACATATTTACTGCTTATTTCATACTACTGACTTGAGCGTCGGAGTGCCCCCGGCACCCACCACACCGGTGGGCAGTCTACTCCCGCTCATTCTACCTTTGTCTTGCAGGATCACTAATGCCCCCAACCTACAAATTCTGATTGTGGACCTCGGCCGAAATCCAGCATCCACATAATTCATCACAACCCCAGATAACGGGCTTAGCTACGACACATATTTACAACTACTAAAAGCTTAAAAATAAAAGACAAAGTAAAGTACTGAAAAGTAACTGCTGGAAATTAAAAAGGTAAAAGTACAATGAAAGAAAATGTTGGGGTTAAAATATCCACTTCTATTACTACAATTTTAGATATCTCTTTTAATATAATATATTAACTTGTGTGATATTACCAACCAGCCATATAGGCGGTAACCTGATTAAGTCAAAATAATAATTAATTACCAAATGACCAACCAGGCGGTATCCATGCTTAGTCAGGTTAAAACCAATTTATAATTAATTACCAACCGATCAATATAACGGTATCCTTGTTAAGTCAGGTTTTAAATAGTTATTATATTATAATTAAGGGAGATTAATCTAAATAGCAATAATAAAAGATTTACATTTTACCCCAGCAGGGGGAGTTACCTCCTCATTATTAAAAAGTAAAAACTGAAAAGTAAAGAAAAGAAAGTACTATTGTATAAAAGTAAATAAAATTAATTACAGAACTGAAAATAAACAAACAAGATACAAACTTCTTAAAATCCTTAAGAAAGAATTCAAAAAAGAGTATGATTTTACAACTGAAATCGAGCTGAATTTATAGGCATCAGTAGGTGTCTCACGTCGCGACGCACGACCCTTTTCGCGTCGCGATGCGCGTAGATCATCGACACGTGGTGGATTGGCTTCGTGAGATCGTGACACATGTCACGCTTTCGTCGGCTGCTGAATTATTAGTGTCGGCAGCATGTGATAACGACACGTATCCCGGCATATGTTAGCGTGAATCACTGAGATGTTTACATATGGTAGGCGTATTTTAGCGTCGATGATGATTGTCGGTAGCATGTGATGGTGACACGTGTCCGACGCACGTTAGCATGGCGTATTTTAGCAAACGACGCACGTTAGCGCGGTGCATTTTAGTAAACCTCTCAAAATATGACACGTGTCCCGGTGCATTTTAGCATGACTCGATGCACATTAGCGGTCGTGATGTAGGCTTAGTGTTACGACGTGCAAAATGACGATTTTGCCATTTTTTGTCTGTTTTTCACTGTTTTGGCTCCAAATCACCTCCAGAGAATCCTGAAACTTTATTTATCTACAAAATAACACATAACACATCAAAATATTCACAAAACTCAAGAAACTATATAAAATATTAGGTCAAATGAGTGGAAAATAGTAATATAATTATCACACATCACACCCCAAAACCTAACATTTTGCTAGTCCTCGAGCAAAATAATAAAATAACATAAACATCTTTAAAATAAAATTAAACTAAGCCACTTTTGTAGGGATCACGGTTGTATTTAGCGTATGTTGTTAGTGTTCCTAGAACATTCATAGGATCTAATAAGCATGAAAAACAAATAATATGATCATTATAAGGTGCAGAATAAACTTACAATGAATGGATAGAGCTTTAAAAATTTTAAGAGGATGAACTCCAAGTTCCAACCTTTTGATGATTCCAAGCTTTTGAGTAGTTTCCCTATCACCTTTGTTAACTTCCAAAGTGCTAGCTTTTGTTGATTTGAAAGCAAATCTAAGAGAGAAAATGAGTAGTAGAATTCGGCCAAGCCTTAGGGAGTTCTCTAGGGTTTTTCAATTTTTCATCTAATGAAAAGTGTGTGTTACAAAAGTGTAGAGAGCCTTTTTGTTATTCACCTTTTGGTAAAACCATTTCACTTTTACCCTAAACTTGGTAGGTGTGGGTAAATGATTTTTCAAAAAGCAAAACAAGGTAGTTGGGTGGTAGGTACACCTACCACACATGGGCCCACATATTTGAATTCAAAATTCAAATATCTCTACGAACATTTTCCGCGGCTCGGTTCCGTTTAATCCGATTAAACGAAATTCCGTCGCTAAATAATTAAATCTAATTTAATTAAATATCGATGCCTCGCAAATATATTACGAACGTCGTTTATGAATTAATTCTAAATTAATTCGTTCGTTCGTATTAAAGTCCGACTTTAATTTCGTAACGAAATCCAATTCGTATTAATATATCCGATATATTAATTTTAGCCCATTAAATAAATTAAATAGAAAAATCAAATTTAACTATTAAATTTATTCTACCGATTAATTCCAAATTAATCGCGTTCTCTCTCTACCGAACACATTTAATCCCAGATTAAATAAAGTCCTAATTAATCCCAGATTAATTTTCTCTCTCTCTCTATATTAATCCCAGATTAATTTAAGTCAACTGTCATCGATGAATCTTTGGGAAGCGACCCAAGAGATCTCTGGATATGTTGGCAGTAAGTTCCGGTTATCGGACTATCCGATAAAGTAAGTACCTCGTACCACGTGCTTACCGATTTACAGGACATGGTTGGCTTCTAGCAAAGCATCGTGCCTACCAATTCTCCAGAAATATTCTTATTGGAATATATAATCTATGTCAGGCGTAGTATACATCGTATTACGTATCGCGATCCAGTATCTGATGTCACGTGCAAGGCCTGGGGCTGGAATAATGCCTGCCCCGTACGAAGCACATATCAGATATCAAGCAACTAGTCTCTTTGAATCGGATAATCATGACCTTGTCATATTATCTCGATGGTTGCAACACTATAGAGAACTAGTTCTGAATTCCTGCGTGATCATCATCTCCATATGTCTGAAGTGATACTTCCATCTTGACATCACATCCAATACACTATGATTCTCAATAAACCTAGAAGAGGCGCACACAGAACCTGTTAAAGCCCTGGATGACCAAAATGAAAGTTTACCGATTGTCGCAAGTACTAGCGATGCAAGTCTCAGGTTAAGACCAAATACACCTACCCTGAAGCGGACTCCCATAAACACATATACACACTACCAATGGGATTCCACGGGGTCTCTCCAGAGGGAAGCTGTTTTCCGTACCATCGGTAAAACACAACCTCCTATCGCACTTGCATAAGTATCCAATACTTAAACATATGAGAACTGTGTCGTTATGCCCTCACAACGCGCACAAGTGCAATACTAGTCTATTCTGCATTATTGATGTCCAGTCTCGATAATACTACGACTAGGGATATTTAATGATTAAACCTTTATGGATTGATACTGTCTCATATCATCTCAATCCGGAACTAATCATAAGGACTTCTACCATTTCTATATCAAAGTAAATAAATTACAAAATGGTAAAAGCAATTTCATTACTACATAGTTAATTTAGTACACAAAACACAATGTCTTTTACAAACAATGACGCTATGGGTCATAATTGTCTAACAATCTCCCACTTGGCCTATAGCCAGTCACTCAAGCATCTAACACCTGAACTATGTATATGTTTCTCAAACTTCTGCTGTGAAATAGCTTTCGTCAGTGGATCTGCAATGTTGTCATCTGATGCGACCTTCTCGATCTTCACATCGCCACGATGTATGATCTCACGTATCAGATGGAAACGTCGAAGAACATGCTTGGATCGTTGATGAGACCGCGGTTCCTTAGCCTGTGCTATAGCCCCGTTATTGTCACAATACAATGGAACGGGGTCAGCTGCTAACGGAACTACTCCTAATCCAATTAGGAATTTTCGGATCCAAACTGCTTCCTTTGCTGCTTCGGCTGCAGCAATGTACTCCGCTTCTATTGTTGAATCGGCAACAGTATCTTGCTTGGAAGATTTCCAGCTCACTGCTCCGTTATTCAAACAAAATATGTACCCGGATTGCGACTTGTAGTCGTCTTTATCGTTTTTGAAACTTGCATCGGTATACCCAGTTACCTCAAGTTCTCCATCTCCATAGATTAAGAAAGCATCCTAGTTCGTCTAAGATACTTAAGGATGTTCTTAACTGCCATCCAGTGACCATCACCTGGATCGGCCTGATAACGACTACACATGCTCAAAGCATACGAGACATCAGGTCGTGTACATATCATGGCATACATGATCGATCCGACTGCCGAGGCGAACGGTATCCGACTCATGTTGTTTTCTCTCATCTTGAGTTTTAGGACACATGTCCTTAGATAGAGTGATGTCATGTGACACTGGTAACAGTCCCCTCTTGGACTGATCCATGTTGAATCTTTTCAACACTTTGTCAATGTACGTGCTCTAGGAGAGTCCAAGCAGCTTTCTAGATCTATCCCAGTAGATCTTTATTCCTAGAATATAGGCTGCTTTTCCCAGATCTTTCAGGAGAATTTTAATGAAAGCCAAGCTTTCACCGATGTTAACATGGGAATATCATTGCCCATAAGCAATACATCGTCAACATAAAGGATAATAAAAGTCAGTGCTCTCCCACTAACCTTCTTGTATACACAAGGATCATCTTCGTTTTGAATGAAATCATATTCTTTTATGATCTCATCAAAATGTTGGTTCCATGACCGCGATGGTTTCTTCAGTCCATAAATGGACCGATTTAACTTACAAACCTTGTTTGCAAGTTTAGGCACGATAAAACGTCAGGCTGTTGCATATAAACATCCTCCAAAAGGTTTCCGTTAAGGAAAGCAGTTTTAACGCCATCTGCCATATCTCGTAATCGAAATATGCAGCAATAGCAAGCATTATCCGAATGGATTTAATCATGGCAACGGGTGAGAAAGTTTCGTCGTAATCGACACCATGTCGTTGACGATACCCCTTCGCTACAAGCCTAGCTTTGTAAGTTTGTACGTTGCCATCCATGTCGGTCTTCTTCTTGAAGACCCATTTACAACCAATAGGCTTTACGCCTTCTGGTGCATCAACCAGTGTCCAAACTTGGTTGGTGTACATGGAATCCATTTCAGACTTCATGGCTTCTTTCCATAAAGCGGAATTGATATCTTGTATCGCTTCCTCATACGTAGCCGGTTCAGTATCCTCAATGAGATTAATATCTACATGAGTGAGATCAGAAACCCATACCTCTCAGGTTGTATCCTGACTCTCTCCGACCTACGCGGTCCTTGTGTAATAGAAGATTGTGGTACAGTTTCATCCCGGATGGACTGTTTTTGTTCCGTTGAGGATTCTATGCCAGGAACAGTATCACTCCGATTTTCATCAAGTTCTACTTTCCTCCCACTAACCACTGTATTTAGGAATTCCTTCTCAAGGAAAACCGCATGTAGAGCAACAAATACTTTGTCTCTCTCGTGTGGGTGATAGAAGTAATATCCTTTGGTTTCCCTAGGATATCCTACGAATAGGCATTTATCCGACTTGGGCTCAAGTTGGTACCTTCCAAACGTTTGACGTATGCCCAGCATCCCCAAATCTTCAGGAATGAGAAACCCGGTTTCTTTCCTGTCCATATCTCATATGGTGTCTGTTGTACAGACTTTGATGGAACCTTATTCAAAATAAGAATTGCATTGTTTAATGCATATCCCCAGAAGGAAATAGGTAGCTCAGTGCGACTCATCATAGACCTTACCATGTCCAACAAAGTTCGGTTTCTCCGTTCGGACACACTGTTTAATTGCGGTGTTCCAGGAGGAGTCCACTGTGAAAGAATGCCATATTCTTTCAAGTAATCTAGAAACTCATTGCTCAAGTATTCGCCACCACGGTCCGACCGTAATGTCTTTATACTTGCCGGTCTGTTTTTCAACTTCGTGTCGAAACTCTTTGAATTTCTCAAAAGTTTCCGACTTGTGTCTCATAAGATACACATAACCATAACGTGATGCATCATCCGTAAAGGTTACGAAGTATTCATATCCACCTCTAGCCTGGCTAGACATGGGCCCACAAACGTCACTATGAACGAGGGCTAACAGGTCGGTGGCGCGTACACCTTTACCGCTAAAAGGTGATTTAGGCATTTTGCCTAATAAGCAAGATTCGCAGACGTCATATGAATTTGGATCAAATCCGTCCAAGTACCCACTCTTCGAAAGTGTGGATATGCGAGTCTGGTTAATGTGTCCCAGACGACAGTGCCATATATAAGTTTCATCTTTGTTACTTAGTTTGAGCCTTTTGTTTGTTACATTATATGTTTGAGATTGATTTATATTCAAAATATAAAGACCATTATTAGCATCAGCAAAACATATCTCAAAATCATCTTTATAAACAAAACACCCAGTGTTTCGGAATACAAAAGTGTACCCGCATTGGGTCAAACAAGATAGAGATAATACTCCTAGTCAAACAGGTACATAATAACAATCATTAAGTTCAAGTACATGCCCCGAGGGCAGCTCTAAAACAAAAGTGCCAACAGCCAAAACGGCGACTGGTGCCCCATTTCCAAAGCGTAGATCAATCTCCCCTGAGGCCAGTCTCCTGCTAATCTGCAGATCCTGCACATCAGTACATATATGAGTACCACAACCTGAATCAAAAATCCAATTTTTAAAACTAGAAGTAGTCATGTTTATCTCTATAACAAACATACCTGAAGCCGGTGCCTTGCCCGCTTTAATCTCCTTCTGGAGCGCCTTGTACTCGCGGCAGTCACGCTTCCAGTGACCCCGCTTGCCGCACTGGAGGCAAACATCCTGCGATTTGTCCTTAGGCTTCCCAGAAGCCTTTGACGATTTTGCCTTGCCCTTTCCTTTATGCTTCTTCTTCTTCACACCTCCAGTCCCCTTGAGCCCAGCCCTCGGTGTATAAGATGTCGAAGCAAAGTGAGCCTCGCGCTTGTTGCCCTTAAGCAGCTCTTTCTCAACTTCCTTGAGAACTGACAATAAGTCCCCAAGAGTATCATCAGTGTTCATCAAATTATAGTTTATGATGAACTGTCTCCAAGTGTCGGGGAGAGATTGCAAGACCATATCTATGGTAATCTCAGCCTCAAAAACTATCCCCATCTCAGCTAGCTCATCTATGTCAGCAATCATCTGTGCCACATGGGACTCAACAGACATGCCTTCTGACAAACGTGAACGAAAGAGCTTCTTTACTAACTCATATCTCCGTGACCTACGGTTAGATCGGTGAAGATCTTGCAACCTTGCCAACATGTTATAGGGATCCAAGTCCCTGTTCTGTCGACGGAAATGCTGAGTCATAGAAGCAAGCATAATAGACTGAGCAGTATCACAATCATCGCTGTGAGTCTTCCAAAGCTCCAGCTCAAGTAGCTCATCAGGTTTGGGCTTAGGCCCAAGAGGTCTATGTATCTTATATAGTAGCCTCTCGGCTCCAAGGACTATCCTTATATTCATTTCCTAATCGGCAAAGTTCGTGCCCTTGAAGACATTTTCGGCCATGATAATGACTCGGACATTTCCCTTTCCAGTCATCTTGGCTACGATAGTCCAACTATCTAGTCAACGATATTTGGGTACAGTCTAACTGTTACAAGAAAAATAACATTGTATTAGTCCAACTAAAATAATTTTGACGAAATAAATTTGAAAGCGTGTAAAGCTAAGTATCTGAATGAAATTGCAAATTCAATACTAGCCGGGAAACCTAGTTTCCTAGTGGGCTAGGATCCCGTTAAATAATACAACCTTGACTTTGGCCAACAAGACGATGTGGGTGGTCTACAAGTGTTTGTAGACAATGAATGGCGCTCAATTAGCCCGAATTTCCAAGCATTTGTCGTTAACATCGGACGACCTTCATGGTAAGAAACTTTGAATTGACAACACAATTAAAAGGGTGTTTATTTTATTTTTATTTTTAATATAACTAATTAATTTTGGGTTATGATTATTATTTTCAGGCACTTTCAAATGGGAGATACAAAAGTTGCTTGCACCGGGCGGTTGTGAATAGTAAAACTAGACGAAAATCTCTTGCTTTCTTTTTGAGTCCAAAGAACGATAAAGTGGTAACCCCACAAGTGAGTTAGTGGACATATACACCCAAGAATATACCCAGATTTTACATGGCCTATGCTGCTTGAATTCAAACAGAAGCATTACAGAGCAGATATGAACACTCTTGAAGTATTCACAAACTGGCCAACAAATTGTATGATATTTAACTAGGTAGATCTCTAAGATCAATTGGATCTCATCCAATTCCTAGATCGGTAGGTGGACCTCCAAGTCCGAAACATATATATAATATATATCCATATATCCAATATATTTTCCTAACCTTTTTCCTCTGAATCAACTAAGCCTTGGCTTTGGCACAACAAGCTTAATGATTCCAGTTAAGCGGGACCCATTGACATGGAAAGCTTCGTAATCAATGTCGATGGACAAGAAGTGATCTTGACTTTGGCCAACAAATCACGACTTGGACAAGACACCGATATGGAACAAAACTCTCATGATTCAAACACATCCTCAATTGACAAAGGTCTTGACTTTGGCCAACAAACCAATACCAACTTTGGATCTTGAGTAAGAATCACTCAATGGAAGGAAAAACGCTTAATATGTTTTGAGGATTTTTCGCGTAAATTGGTAACCAATTTATTATCTTTGTTAAGGTCTCATCATACACCCTTAATCATGCTTCTAAAACATTATAAAGAGCAAAAAGTAAATTAATAATGATATGCGGATGGATATGTCACAAATTGTTCCTAGAACAAATCACTCCATTTCCTCTCCCCGGCTAGAACTATTCTAACTTCTACCCACTAAAATAATACAATAAAGAAACCTAATTTACATTGAGGGGAATTGGTGAGAAGAGAAATACAAAGAATAAGGAGATAAAAGGCTGGACACGCAGGTCTAATTTAATAAATTATAAATTTATTACAATTTCCAAAATTGCCCTCGCCCTTCTAATATCCATCTGATATACATTATTCATACAACACATTCATGTAATCATAAAAAACATGTTATTCAATCAATCGAATACAATTATTTAATCTTTGAATTAATGATCATTCAATGTTCAAACAACGATTTGATTTGCTCGAGTCAAACTCGTTTAAGAATAAATACTCAAAGTAACTATTCTTGAATTATTTTGAACTACAACTTTAAATCCAATTTATTTGTATTCAATACTAATTCCATTTTAATTCCAAATTAAATATTTACACTTATTTATTTGCCTTAAAGACTTGGATTCCAAATCCAATCTTAATGGGTCTCAAAGGCCCAATAACATCCAATGTCCTTTTAATTAAAGTCCAATGGGCTTTTAATTGATTCTTAAGGCATGGGCTTTGGCCATAATGGATCAAACCCAAAATGCCAAGGCCCAATAGGAATCACCCTATTGCCAACAAATCAATTTAGGCCCATTACGCCCAATTAAATTCTTTAAAGGGTCAAGTGATGTATTTGGACTTTATGGAATTGGTTTTGGGCCCAATTGGATCCAATCCAAAAGTTCAAAACCAAACTTGGTCAAACCAAGCCCATTAAGCCCAAATACACACTTTTAGCCCAATAAACTTTAAAGGCCAATTATTACAATTTTAATATTCCAAATATTATAATTATTATAATTAAAGTGTATTAGCCATGATTAATTAATTAAACTCAATATTTCCAAAATATAAATTAACTTAATTAATCATGCTCAATCCAATAATTCATGCTCAACACATATTGAGGCCAAAATACATCATTTCATGCTTAACACAAATTGAAGCCTAAATACATCATTTCATGCTCAACATGCTCTTTGATTTTAACATAAACATTATTGACTTTGATTCTAATCCAATCAAACCAACAATCAACATTTAAACATGCATTTAAACACATCATTTTATGTTACAAAAATCAAAAAACTACACAGTGCACTGCCTTACATATTCGGCCAAGCTAAGCTTTTTTTAATTTTTGATTCATTCAATTTATTTCAAATGTAATCATGCATAACTCTAAGTTATCATATTCTAAACATGCTCAAAGCATCAATTTTAAAGAATCATGATCAAATCATAAAAGCCCCAAATTTTAGGTTCAAGAACCCTAGAATTTTTCATGCTTAAATTAGGCTCTGATACCATTGTTAGTGTTCCTAGCACATTCATAGGATCTAATAAGCATGAAAAACAAATAATATGATCATTATAAAGTGCGGAATAAACTTACAATGAATGGATAGAGCTTTAAAAATTTTGGGAGGATGAACTCCAAGTTCCAACCTTTTGATGATTCCAAGCTTTTGAGTAGTTTCCCTATCACCTTTGTTAACTTCCAAAGTGCTAGCTTTTGTTGATTTGAAAGCAAATCTAAGAGAGAAAATGAGTAGTAGAATTCGGCCAAGCCTTAGGGAGTTCTCTAGGGTTTTTCAATTTTTCATCTAATGAAAAGTGTGTGTTACAAAAGTGTAGAGAGCCTTTTTGTTATTCACCTTTTGGTAAAACCATTTCACTTTTACCCTAAACTTGGTAGGTGTGGGTAAATGATTTTTCAAAAAGCAAAACAAGGTAGTTGGGTGGTAGGTACACCTACCACACATGGGCCCACATATTTGAATTCAAAATTCAAATATCTCTACGAACATTTTCCGCGGCTCGGTTCCGTTTAATCCGATTAAACGAACTTCCGTCGCTAAATAATTAAATCTAATTTAATTAATATCGATGCCTCGCAAATATATTACGAACGTCGTTTATGAATTAATTCTAAATTAATTCGTTCGTTCGTATTAAAGTCCGACTTTAATTTCGTAACGAAATCCAATTCGTATTATATATCCGATATATTAATTTTAGCCCATTAAATAAATTAAATAGAAAAATCAAATTTAACTATTAAATTTATTCTACCGATTAATTCCAAATTAATCGCGTTCTCTCTCTACCGAACACATTTAATCCCAGATTAAATAAAGTCCTAATTAATCCCAGATTAATTTTCTCTCTCTCTCTATATTAATCCCAGATTAATTTAAGTCAACTGTCATCGGTGAATCTTTGGGAAGCGACCCAAGAGATCTCTGGATATGTTGGCAGTAAATCCGGTTATCGGACTATCCGATAAAGTAAGTACCTCGTACCACGTGCTTACCGATTTACAAGACATGTTGGCTTCTAGCAAAGCACCGTGCCTACCCAATTCTCCAGAAATATTCTTATTGGAATATATAATCTATGTCAGGCGTAGTATACGTCGTATTACGTATCGTGATCCAGTATCTGATGTCACGTGCAAGGCCTGGGGCTGGAATAATGTCTGCCCCGTACGAAGCACATATCAGATATCAAGCAACTAGTCTCTTTGAATCGGATAATCATGACCTTGTCATATTATCTCGATGGTTGCAACACTATATAGAACTAGTTCTGAATCCCTGCGTGATCATCATCTCCATATGTCTGAAGTGATACTTCCATCTTGACATCACATCTAATACACTACGATTCTTAATAAACCTAGAAGAGGCGCACACAGAACCTGTTAAAGCCATGGACGACCAAAATGAAAGTTTACCGATTGTCGCAAGTACTAGCGATGCAAGTCTCAGGTTAAGACCAAATACACCTACCCTGAAGCGGACTCCCATAAACACATATACACACTACCAATGGGATTCCGCGGGGTCTCTCCAGAGCGAAGCTGTTTTCCATACCATCGGTAAAACACAACCTCCTATCGCACTTGAATAAGTATCCAATACTTAAACATATGAGAACTGTGCCGTTATGCCCTCACAACACGCACAAGTGCAATACTAGTCTATTCCGTATTATCGATGTCCAGTCTCGATAATACTACGACTAGAGATATTTAATGATTAAACCTTTATGGATTGATACTGTCTCATATCATCTCAATCCGGAACTAATCATAAGGACTTCTACCATTTCTCTATCAAAGTAAATAAATTACAAAATGGTAAAAGGCAATTTCATTACTACATAGTTAATTTAATACAAAAACACAATGTCTTTTACAAACAGTGACGCTATGGGTCATAATTGTCTAACATATGCACCAAGCCTTTAAACCCTTAGGTATCCCTAGTGGACGAGTTGTAGTCTCAGGAGGGCTTACAGCAACGATACCCACAAACGTTTTACAAAAGTAAAAGATAGTAAAAATAATGCACACAAAAGCAAAAAGACAAAAGAAAAGAGAATAAACAAGTTAGTGAGTAAACAGGTGAAACTTCTTATCCAAGTTACTAGTTGTTTTCTTTCTTTCTAAATTACCGAATAAGTAAATTCTCCGATTATTTTTACCATTCTCCATATACACAGCCAACAAAATATTAATCAACTCATTTTGCCCACAATAGTCACAAGTGTAGTTGAGAAGAGAGTAATATTTTTGTCCGAAAGTTATATCAGAATTCACACTTTTTTTAGCAATGGAATATTTTTCTGATTTTTCTGATTTTTTATTTATATACAATATCTTCGATCCATGTAGCGAGTTTTAGGCCAGTGACTCCCAAACCAGTTGGCTTTAGGGCACCAGGTGTTAAGACACCCCTACAGACTTAATTACTCGGACTTCAGATATATATATAATTTTTTTTCTAACATCTTTGATTCATGTAGCGAGCTTTGGGTCAGTGACTCCCAAACCAGTTGGTTTTAGGGCATTAGGTGTTAAAACACCCCTACAGACTTAATAACTCGGATCTCAAACATTTTTTTTATCCCATCGCTTTTTAGATGTTTCCTCCAATTAAACTAGAGAACTGAATATTACAAACTTGTCAATTACAACTCATGTCCGTATGTTACCATGTATGTTGATAATACCTGTCAACTGAGCATATGAAAATTCATTTTAATCAGTTTTATGGAGAATTCACAAATTAAATAATTCAAAAGGAAATAAACAAAAATTAACTTGTTCCGAAATAGGTTGAGATACGTCTCAGGAGTGGAAATTCCTTACATAGCTATCTCACACCAATTTCACCTGATTAATCAAATTAAAATACAAAAACATAAAATATTTTTTAATTTTTGTGAAATTTTTTAATTTTTTTAATGTTTTCGAAAATTTTAGATTAAAAATAACATAAAAACAAAATACTACAACTATTCCCCACCGCCAAACCTAAATGAGACATTGTCCCCAATGTCTTAAAAAGTAGAAGATGAGTTTAGAAGATAGTACCTAGTTAGCTGAAATTCTACATCTAAAATGAAAATTAAAGGTTAAGATCCAGATTTATCTGACGCTTCTTACGATCATTATCGGACCAGTTTATCTTGGAAATGACATGATCAATTTGTGGTTCAAAGGCTAAGATTATGTCAATCAAATCTGGGGCAGTTCTGGCAGTGAAGATGAGTTCTTTTAAAGGTTTTGACATGAACCCATTTCTCCGGACATCATCAAGAAATACACAAAGAAAATCATAAAATCCATCTGCGTTGAACAGTCCAATTGGTTTATGGTGTATGTTCAAGTTCGCCCAAGATAGTACTGTAAAAATTTCCTCCATTGTACCCAAGCCACCTGCAAAGCAATAAAAGCATCAGTACAGTTAATCATTTCTACCAGTCATTCAGACATACCTGGCACAATTAGTTCCTCTCTGTTTGATGGTCCTATCAGATTCTCCTCCGCCAAAGGGTTTGGGATGATTCCCAGAACTTGACTGCCTCCATCATGTACGGCCTTTGAAACGATCCCCATTAGTCCAAGATTGCCATCGCCATATACAAAGTCTATATTCCTTTCAGCTAAAACTTGTCCCAATTTCTGTGTTGCCGCTACGTATTGTGGCTTAGTACCAACACTAGTACCACAAAAGACACAGATATTTACAACTCGTCTTCTTGAAGTGGCTTCCATTTTTATCTGGATGCCTTCAAAAGTGCAATGATGAGTTGAATTTATAACACCTGAAAAAGGTTAGTAATAATAGCACTAGTATCTTTCAAATGATGATTATTAGCAAAACAATAAAAGAAATCGTGAAAAGTCAAAAAGTCTGGATCCTGTCGGAGAAAATAAAAGAAAATAAAAAAAAATCACAATTATTAGGAAAAGACAAAGAGATATAATATTTACAAGAAAGTAACAGATTTGAATGACGTCTATGCTTCAGAGACAAGCTTTTCATCCAATTTTCTTATAAATTGGCAAATAGGGTATTTTAAAGTCAGATTCTCGAGACTGTACTGTTGTCTTTCTCTTTGGAATTATATATGTAATTTGCGAATGCTATATGAACATATCCACTGGGATGCGTCTCAAAAGTCAAAGATATATCATCTAAAGACTCCTTACTCAAGCCATCCCTAATGAATTTAATTTTATCTTCGCGATTATCAGACACCATTCCTAAAGAATAACAACAAGTATTGCAATTCCAAGCGTGCACATTTGTAACAAACACCCATTTGCTTAGTTCTACGTTCTTTGCACATGTGCTTCTTCCAAAACCAGGCAAATAAGAATTACAAGAATCAGAATACTCACCTGCTAATCGGACCCGTGCTTCGATTACCTAATGAATGTCATTAGGAATACCATGGATCGTCAGAAGTCTCATTCGTTCCAAGCGAGTTCTGTAGACTTTCATCAGAGAATTTTGCAGGAGAGAAGGAAATTGCCTGTGAAGATTTACGAGAGCTTATTCCATCGTGAAATGACTTTACCTGCAAAAATTAAACACACAAAAATAAAACACACCATATCACAATATATACACAAATTGCATGGGTTGCCTCCCTGCTAGCGCTAAGTTTAAAGTCGTCAGCTAGACATGACTTCTCGAACGTTAGGTTGGATCTGAAAGTGTGACTTTCTTTGTGTCGCTCAAATGATTCTTCCCAATAGTGCTTGACATGCTGACTGTTAACCTTGAATGTTTCGTTTGTGTTGGGATCAAGTTATTCAACAGCTCCATATGGTAAAACCTGAGTGATCACAAATGGACCTGACCACCTTGATTTCAATTTTCTAGGGAAAATTTTTAACCTTGAATTGTATAACAACACATGTTGCATTGGTTTCAGTTGTCTGCGAACTATTTTTCGATCATGCCATTTCTTGGTCTTTTCCTTGTCTAATTTGGCATTCTCATAAGCTTGTAGGCAAAATTCCTCCAATTCGTTGAGTTGGTAAAGTCATTTCTCTCCTGCAGCTTGTGGATTAAGATTCAACTTCTTCAGTGCCCAGTACGCCTTATGTTCAATCTCAACTAGCAGATGGCATGCTTTCCCAAACACCATTCGATATGGGGACATACCAATGGGTGTTTTGTAAGCTGTCCGGTAGGCCCATAATGCGTCATCCAGTTTTGTAGACCAGTCCTTCCATGTTGATCCAACGGTTCTCTCCAAGATTCTTTTGATCTCCCTGTTTGAAACTTCAACCTGTCTGTTTGACTGTGGGTGGTAAATAGTGGCAACTTTATGAGTAACTCCGTATTTGGATAAGAGTGCATCGAAATATTTGTTGCAGAAATGTGTGCCACCATCATTGATAATAGCCCGAGGTGTTATGAAGCGAGTGAAAATATTCTTTTTAAGGAATTTGATCACCATTTTTGAATCGTTTGATGGCCGTGCAATTGCTTTAACCCATTTGAAGATGTAGTCTACAGCAACTAGTATGTACACGTTCCCAAATGATGGAATAAAAGGTCCCATAAAATCAATCCCCCATACATCAAATATCTCCACTTCCAGAATATTTTACAGAGGTCCTTCATTTCTCCTCGAAATATTTCCCGTTCTTTGGCACCTATCACATTGAATAGTAAAAAGATAAGTATCTTTAAAAAGTATGGGCCAGAACAAACCTGATTGAAGGACTTCGGCTACAATTTTATTCCCGCTGAAGTTTCTGCCATATGGTGATGAATGACAATGTTGAAGAACAATGTTGACCTCCTCCTGTGGAACACACCGTCTTAGTAATTGATCAGCACAGTGTTTGCAATAGTACGGCTCATCCCAGACATAATGCTTGACTTCTTTGAAGAATTTCTTTTGTTGCTGAGTTGTCCATTCCAACGGCCATTTTCCTAATACTATGTAGTTGACATAGTCAGCATACCAAGGGAAATCGTGTTGTTTCATGGCAAACAACTATTCATCTGGAAAAGTTTCTTTGATTGACAGTTCTTTGCCAGCTGTTTCTCCATTCTCGAGCCTCCATAAGTGATATGTCACTTGGTTTTGGCATCTTCTTGTCTCTTTCATGTCTCTGATCTCCACGTCAAATTCTTGCAGTAGAAGTATCCAACGGATCAATCTGGGTTTGGCATCTTTCTTTGTGATCAGATATTGGATTGCTGAATGATTTGTGTATACCACCACTTTGGGACCCAGTAGATAAGAGCGGAATTTATCAAAAGCATACACAACTGCAAGCAACTCATTTTCAGTGGTTATGTAGTTGAGTTGAGCTTCATTCAAAGTTCTGCTCGAATGGTAAATGGCATGGAAAATCTTTACTTTGCGCTGTCCCAAAATTGCACCTACAGCAAAATCACTAGCATCGCACATCATTTCAAATGGAAGGGTCCAGTCTGGTGCTACAATGATGGAGGCAGAGACCAGCTTTTGTTTTAGGATCTCAAAATCTTCGTGGCATTCTTTGGTGTAGTTGAAAGGCACATCCTTTTCCAGAAGATTGCACAGAGGTTTAGCAATCTTTGAGAAGTCTTTGATAAATCTCCTATAAAAGCCGGCATGTCCGAGAAAACTCTGAATCCCTTTGACTGATGTAGGTGGAGGTAGTTTTTCAATTGTTTCGATCTTTGGTTTGTCTACCTCGATTCCCTTTTATGAGATCTGTTGTCCAAGAAAAATACCTTCTTGCACCATGAAGTGGCATTTCTCCCAATTGAGTACCAGGTTGGTATCTTCGCACCTTTGTAACACATGTTCCAGATTTTACAAGCAGTGGTCGAAAGAGTCTCCAAATACAGAGAAATCATCCATGAAAACCTCCATACTTTGTTCCAGCATATCTGAGAAAATGGTTATCATGCTAAGTTGAAATGTGGCAGAAACATTACATAGTCCAAATGGCATCTTGCGGAAAGTAAAAGTACCATACGAACATGTAAATGTAGTCTTCTCCTGATCTTCTAGGGCGATGGCAATCTGATTGTACCCCGAGTATCCGTCCAGAAAGCAATAAAACTCATGTCCCTCCAATCTGTCTAGCATATGGTCAATGAATGTCAGCGGAAAATGATCTTTTCTTGTTGCTTTGTTCAGATTTCGGTAGTCCATACATACTCTCCATCCAGTCACCGTTCTTGTTAGAATCATCTCGTTCTTCTCATTTATGACAACATTAATTCCTCGTTTCTTTGGCACACACTGCATATGACTCACCCAGGTGTTGTTAGAGATGTGGTAGATGATGCCAACATCCAACCATATGATGTTTTCCTTCTTCACGACCTCCTTCATGATTGGATTAAGTCTCCATTGATGCTCCACTGTGGGTTTGTACTCGTCATTTATTAGGATCTTGTGCATGCAGAATGATGGACTAATGCCTCAAATGTCTGCTATAGTCCAGCCAATGGCTTTCTTGTGTTCTCGTAAAACTCTCAGCAGTTTTTCTTCCTGCTCCAATGTTAGCGAAGAAGAAATTATCACAAGTAATTCAGAAAAGTTTCCCAAGAAAACATTCATGAGATGGCTCGGAAGTAGCTTCAACTCCAGTTGTGGTGGTTCTTCAATAGAAGGCTTGAGTCTCTCCTTCTTTGGTAGTTCCAGGCTTTCCACTTGTGGTGTCGATTTGAAGCGAATGTGTTTGTCAAGATAGTTGATACTTTCCAGAATTTCAGCATCTAGCGCTGTCAGTAATGTTGGTGATGCAAGCTTCAAGTTTATCCGTGGGAATTGTATCAGTATCTTGGATGATACTATCAACAACATCAATTCTGAAACATTCTTCTTCTTTTTCATCGCTCGGGAATTTCATGGCTTTGAAAATATTGAAGATAAATTTTTGGTCCTGCACTTTCATGGTTAGTTCTCATTTTTGTACATCAATCACAGTTCTACATGTAGCCAAGAATGGTCTCCCCAGGATGATTGGAACATCTTTATTTTCTTCCATGTCAATGATAATGAAATCTGCTGGGAGAATGAGTTTGTCGACTTTGACCAGCACATCTTCAACTACTCCTCTCGGAAATGCGAGAGTTCGATCAGCAAGTTGCAAAGAGACTGAGGTAGGCATTGCTTCTCCAATTTACAATTTCCTGTAAATAGAAAAAGGTATCAAATTAACACTTGCACCTAAGTCACATAAAACCTTACCGATATAATGTTCTCCAATGGTGCATGGGACAGTAAAACTGCCAGGATCTTTCAACTTCAGGGGAAGTTTCCTCTGAATGATGGCGTTATATTCTTCTGTCAATGTTATTATCTCGTAATCTCTCAATCTCTGTTTTTGTGAAAGAATGTCTTTCATGAATTTGACATATCTGGGCATTTCTTCCAACGTTTCTACAAATGATATATTGATGTGCAGCTTTTTGAAGACCTCCAAGAAACGAGCAAACTGTTTGTCCAAATTTTTTTTTCGAAGACGCTGTGGAAAAGGTAGAGGTGGAGATCTTTTTCCTTTGCTTATTTTTCCTCAATCTGTTATTCAGCTTCTTTTTGAACTTCTTCATGGATGCCTTGATTCCAACATCTTTACCGTTTTTCAAGGTGATGGCTTGACATTGCTCATTCCCTCGGTTCCTTGGATTTGGTTCTGTGTTGCTGGGAAGATTTCCTGGCAGTCTGTAACTCTGAACATTGGCAAGTAGACCAATTTGATTCTCCAGTGCTTTGATAGAGGCAGATTGGCTTTGAAACATAGCATCATATGTTGCTTATTTCTTTTTGAACATCTCTGCAATCCATTCTTTCATTTCTGGTTCTTTTCAAACTCCTGGCCTTTGTTTTGTTGTTGGAATCCATGTGGTGGATTGTTCTTTTGCCCTGAATTGTTACTCCATGAAAAATTGGGATGATTCCTCCACCATGGGTTGTAGGTGTTAGAATATGGATTATTCGACTGTCTGTTGAAATTGTTGACATAGTTCACCGTCTCTTCTTGTTGGTTTGGTTCTAGTACTCCTCCATATGGTGAACTTGTGGCTCCGGCAATGTTTACAACTTGCGTGCTAAGTGTTTCCAAGCATTTGCACATCTGATCCAACTTAGTATTCACTGCTGAGTTTGCTCCAACTTCATAAATTCCTACAATTCTCTGGATAATGCTCCTTTCTGTTGGCCACAAGGAATTATTGTTAGCCATTTCTTCAATTAGGTCCCAGGCTTGATCTTCTCCTTTTGCCATTAGCACTCCTCCAGCAGCAGCAACATCAATTATGGTTATCATCAGTCCAGAACGTCCATTATAGAAAGTTTGGACTTGAAGCCATTTTGGAATCTCATGGTGAGGACATTTCCAAAGTAAATCTTTGTACCTTTCCCAAGCTTCGTAGAGAGTTTCCGAGTCATGTTGTACAAATGATGTGATGTCATTCCTCAGTTTTGCTGTTCTGGCTGGTGAAAAATACTTTGCAAGGAATTTGGTGGCTAGAGTGTTCCAAGTTGTGATGGAACCTGCTGGTAGTGAATGTAGCCAAGATTTAGCTCTATCTTTCAAGGAATATGGAAAAACCCACAGTCTCATTGCTTCTTCAGCTGCTCGGTTGTAATTGAAAGTGCCGCAAACTTCCAGGAAGTTGCTGATGTGGGTATTAGGATCTTCAGTTGTATTTCCTCCAAAATAAACTGATTGCTGAATCATCTAAATGCATGTTTTGATGTACATGCATTTTCTGGTAAGGGGGAAGTACAATACAGGAAATGAAGCCGTCAACCACCAGAATGCATCTGTCTCGAATGGGAATTGGTGGTGCAACTTCCAAAGGTTCAGGTTCCATGTTAACGATTGCTTCTTGGCCTTCTCGCCTTTCCCTTCTCAACTGTCTGATGGTTCTTTCAATCTCTGGGTCAAGCGGTCGGATTTCAAAGCTTCTGGTTCGTCTCATGTAGTGTCTGAGAACTTGAAACACAAGTGTAAGTGCATGAAAATGTACTTTGAAACATTACTTATTCGAGTTTATTGTTAAGTATTTAGTTCTATATTTTCTATTTTACTATATAATTTCTACCTTAATATTAATTTAGGAAATAATTAACCATTTCAATTATTTTACCGATTTCTTATTTGTTTCGCAGGAGCAAAACAAATACTTGGAAATTAAGTCAACAAGCTGCCACGCACGTAACTGGGCTTCCTATTTTGCAAGAAAAAAATTCTATAATGGGCTGAGCAAAGTAGGGCAACAAATCTTTAATAAAAAGAAGGAAAAAACGTGGACAATTTGGAGATGCAAAGAAGGCAGCCGCAATTGTTGACTAAACAAAAGAGAAAGTTGACAGAGAAGAAAGTGGGCCCAGGTTTCAATAGGCATTAGGGTTCAATATTTGTTTAATTTAAGGGTTATTTACGTTTTACTATTAAAGTTACGATCAAATAACAATTGGATACTATGAATATTAACATATTACATTTTACTACTAAACTTATAAAAATTTAACATTTTACTACTTTTCCATCCAAACCGTTAGTTGACCGTCAGTTGACCTTTAAAAATACTGTTTTATCCTCCAAATAAAATAAAAGTGAAAATTATAATTATACCCTTTAAAAAAACATATATAAATCTTATATATAACAATAAAAGAAATACAATCAACAATCACATTTATAAAAATACTTCAATCTCTAAATTATTCATATAACCCAATAAAATAAAGAATTTAATTTACCAAATAATTTAATAATTAAAATTCTCATAATAATCAAAATACTTTAAAGTATAACAATAAAAGAGATATACTCAAAAATCATTATTTCCAATATTCACCGTACGATTACCACCGTTGATTATAATATTATAATTTATAATAATGTGTGTGTTAAGACTCTTTTATCCTTAGGATGTCAATATGATGTCATGGTCAACTAACGGTCAACTAACGGTTTGGATGGAAAAGTAGTAAAATGTTAAATTTTTATAAGTTTAGTAGTAAAATGTAATATGTTAATATTCATAGTACCCAATTGTTATTTGATCATAACTTTAGTAGTGAAACGTAAATAACCCTTAATTTAAAAAGAGCTGATGTGCGTGAATATGAGGAGCTCGAGGTTGCGCAAGGCAGCTGCGCAAAAACAGAATAAAAACGCAGAGAGCTCTCCACGCGTGAAGCAGCCTAGGGCTGCTGCCGAGAGAACAAAGAGAGGTAAAGCTCTTAACAACCAGGCAGCCTGCGCATAATACAAAATCAAGAGCAGCTGCCGAGAAACAAAAAAAAAAGAACGCAAAAGAAGCAGAAGCCGTGCGCGAGGAGCAGAGAAGAAATCAGAGCCCAGAAGTCAGGACGCGGAGCCGTGATGATTCAGAACAATAATTCTCTCCAATACCGGGTTATTTTTATTTCTTTTATGGGGAACTAATCCCCTAGGCAAAGCTAGAGATAAACTCTTGTGTTGGATTCTATTATTTATATTTTTGATTCCTAAGTACCTTTTATCGTTTAATAAAATTAATGGTTGTTATTTTCTATTATATTTCGATTATTTAATCCAGAAATTATGTTTTGTCAAATCGCATATAGATCCAGTCACGCTTCTTCTATGTGTGATTTGCGAATTTAATTGTGACTGGTAAAAGTCGTTTTATGTGTTGTCTTCTGCTACAGTATTGCCTGAGGGTATATTGTCGACGTTAGATAGCTCGTAACGATGACTTTTGTGTGCTGTTAACATAGAGAAAATAATCATTAATTACCTTAGAATTTGAATATGTGTAGAATTGAATATATTCCGGTTGTTGGTTTGGGATGTGAAACCCTCAACTGAGTAATAATAGGAATTAATAACTGAATATAGGAGTTTGATGCAAGAGGGATTCCCGACGCTTTGCTTGCTTTTCTCTGCCATTATCGTTTATTACCTTTTTTTCATTATTTTATTTATCTTTACTTTAATTATCAATTTATTCGTTTTCTTTATTTTAGTTACCGTTAACGTTTTTGTTTGAGTAAATTAGTTACTGTAACCATCTCTCTGAGGAATCGACACCCCAACTATACTGCGATAACCGCAAGTCATATTTGGGCGTAATCAAAATTTGGCGCCGTTGCCGGGGAGACGGTTTACAATTTAAATGAGCAGGTTTGCTTATTCAACAACGAAGCGGTAACTTCGTTCCATTTTTTTTATTTTAGTTACTGTTTGCTTATTTAGTTTATTTAATTTTTATTTTGATTTTTGATTTTTAATTAGTTCTTTTATTTATTTATATACTTTTTTTCCTGTTTCCCGTATTATTTGAGCTTCAATTACATGTCTAGACGTAGGGATATATTTGGTAGATTTGTTAGGGCTGAAGAAGAAAGCTCAGACTCTGAGAACATATTTGAAAATCCCTTCTCCACATCATCCTCGTCTAGCGCACATAGTATGAGTGAATACGAGAGACCACCAGGAGGACTCTTGAAGAGTACATCCACCCAACTCGCACAGCTACACCTTCGTGCATCATGTTTCCGTCTTATGCACCACACATAAACTTTAGGCCTGGAATGATACAGTATCTTCCAACTTTTCACGGTTTAGAGAGCGAGAATCCTTACGTGCACATTAGGGAGTTTGAAGAGGTAGTAGCAACCTTCCATGACCGGTTTGGAACCACTGACACAATTAGACTTAAGTTCTTCCATTTTGCCCTTACGGATAGAGCTAAGAGCTGGTTGTATTCTTTAAGACCTAGGTCAATAGGATCGTGGGACGAGATGACTCAGGTATTTTTTGACAAATATTTCCCACACCATAAGACTAATGCCTTGAAAAGACAGATCTCCACATTTTCCCAGAGAGACAATGAGACCCTTTATGAAACGTGGGAGAGGTATAATGAGTTGTTAGCTAGTTGCCCCCACCATGGATATGAGAGTTGGCGTTTAGTAAGTTATTTCTATGATGGACTGACCCCTAGGGAGCGCCAATTCGTTGAGATAATGTGCAATGGTGAGTTTATCCGAAAGGACCCTGATGAGGCACTCGAGTATTTAGATTACCTAGCTAAGAAATCTCATACTTGGACTGGACCCAGTACCGTAGATAACACTGATATGACACACACTTCTTCTAGCATAAGCCTACAAAACTTTAGGGAAGATGATAGCCTTAAGACACAAGTTGAGTTGTTAACTAGACAGATAGGAGCCTTAATAGCCAAAGACAGCAAGATAATGCATTCAATAGCCCAGCTAGAATCCCAAGAGTGTCCCGTGTACGGTGAGATGAGAGGTACAAATGAGGAAAACTACAATACTTTAGGGATGTACCAGAAGCCTTATACACCATATCCAGATACCTATAATCCTAGTTGGCGGAACCATCCCAATGTTAGTTGGAGGCAGGAGTCCTATCAGTCTACCCAGACACCACAACCTAGGAGTTACAGTACCCCACAGTATTACACACCTATCGTTCCTATGAATTCTTTAGATGATACCTGGCATGCATTTGTAGAGACCCAGAGCAAAACCAATCAAATGATTGAGTCATTGATAGCTCAGGTAGCTGAAGACCAAAAGGAAATTAGGAGTCAACTCTCTAAATTGACTAATGGCATGAGTGTACAAGAACAAGGAAAATTCTCATCTCAGGCTCAACCAAATCCACAAGGGCAACCCATAGCACAGACTGATCATGAAGTATCCAGTATAAGAGGTGTTGATGTCATAATCACTAAGAGCGCTAAAGATGTAGGAATGCAGAATACCTCCAACATTATAGATGACCCCAAGGATAGTAGTACATATACCCCTCAGGAAGAACAAGTGCCATCGTTTCAAATTAGAGTACCTTTCCCACAAGCACTTAGGCCCACAATGAGAGTTCCAGTTCCAAATGTTGAAAAACAATCACAGGGTGAGGGTGAGTGTCATTACTCATACATGCTAGAAGTAGTTCTACCGGAAATAGTGTCTCTACAACCTGAATCAAATCCTTCTGAACTGAAACTGGTCCCTAAGAATCGAAAAAGGAAGAAAATGAGAGTTAATGCTCAATTAAAGATGATACCTGTGAGGTTAAAGAGGAGATTGAGTGAATCTTTCCTTATGTGCAGTACCAAATTTCAGCCACCAGACCATGGAGGATTAGTGGATAAACTGCCACAGCTAGACAAGCATTCTCTCGCATGCCTTCATCAGTACGCTCGATGGAAGCCACCATGACAGCTTAAGTGGTTTCGTCCGGCTGAAGACGTTAAACTTAGCGCTAGCGGGGAGGCAACCCTTGCATCTGCATTTATTTTACTTTATTTATTTTATTTACTTTAGTTTTATTTTAATGTGTGCTAATTGCATGTTTATTTTTCTATTTGCATGAGTGTTTATGCAGGAGTTAGCACAACCTACACAGCCACACAACTAAAGTCTCACCAGCAGGAACCTGATCAACTCCGCGTCTGGTAGTGTTGTTCCTTAATCCTTTTTCTTTACATTTATCTTACATTGAGGACAATGCAAGTTTTAAGTGTGGGGGTGTATGCATGCGCATGATAATACCTGTCATAAATACATTTTATTATTATCTAAAAAAAAAAAAATTGTTGTTTTGTTTGTTTTTAGTCCTTGATAGTTAAACATAGGTCCTATGATGATATTGTTTGTGTTAGGATGAAATCTTAGAAATGATAAGTCATTTAATGCACTTTTATCTGATGCTTTGAGTAGTTTATCTATGTTAGACTCGTAAGCACTTAATTATTGGTTTTTAACAGTGAAAGCCTGAGTAGTTAACAAAGTGACTAGTTGAAGAAATTGCATGTCGGTGAATGACCGTTTGCTTAGATATCTATCCTGATTTGCTTGTGTTATGACATGTGGTATGATTGAAAATAAAGAAAAGTCTCTAAAGAAAGAAAATGAACCACCTATAACCGATAAGCGTGAAGCTACCCATGGGCGAGTATTAGGACCACCATGAGGAGAAATGTTACCTTAAAGGGTAGGTGTGTTGAAAAAAAAAAGGAGCTAGAATAGCAAAAAAAAAGAAAAAAGAAAAAAAAATGAAAATGAAAAGAGAGACAAAGAAAAGAAAAAGAGAAATCATACCATATTGAGCACATAAAAGCAATTACAGAGCTTAATTGAGATATCTAGGTTGGTTTGACCCATCGATCCCGATTTTTAAACGAAATCATTGAGTTGGCTTACCTGGGAACTAACCTGTGAATGGACCTTAGCACACACACACCATGAGTCTGGCTTAGATGATTTATTCAAAGACTTAGATTTGAGTTACGTTGAGTACTTTGAAGGTTCTTTGGTTTCATTACTAAGCATTCTTTGAGGACAAAAATTATGTGAAACTATTGGGACTATTTAATTTTTGTTTTCGCATGACTGTGTGTTTTGAATGACGTTTGTGGGTGTCGTCGCTGTAAGCCCTCACGAGACTATAACTCGTCCACTAGGGACACCTAGGGGTTTAAAGGCTTGTTGCATACGTTAAATGCAATCGTGATCCCTACGAAAGTGGCTTAGATAGTTTTTAATTTTCCAGTTTAATTTTTATTTTATTTTGCGCTTGAATTGCTAGGGAATAGCAATAAGCTGGTTGGGGGTTGTGATAAGTGCATGAAAATGTACTTTGAAACATTACTTATTCGAGTTTATTATTAAGTATTTAGTTCTATATTTTCTATTTTACTATATAATTTCTACCTTAATATTAATTTAGGAAATAATTAATCATTTCAATTATTTTACCGATTTCTTATTTGTTTGCAGGAGCAAAACAAATACTTGAAAATTAAGTCAACAAGCTGCCACGCACGTAACTGGGCTTCCTATTTTGCAAGAAAAAATTCTATAATGGGCTGAGCAAAGTAGGGCAACAAATCTTTAATAAAAAGAAGGAAAAAACGTGGACAATTTGGAGATGCAAAGAAGGCAGCCGCAATTGTTGACTAAACAAAAGAGAAAGTTGACAGAGAAGAAAGTGGGCCCAGGTTTCAATAGGCATTAGGGTTCAATATTTGTTTAATATAAAAAGAGCTGATGTGCGTCAATATGAGGAGCTCGAGGCTGCTCGAGGCAGCTGCGCAAAAACAGAATAAAAACGCAGAGAGCTCTCCACGCGTGAAGCAGCCTAGGGCTGCTGCCGAGAGAACAAAGAGAGGTAAAGCTCGTAACAACCAGGCAGCCTGCGCATAATACAAAATCAAGAGCAGCTGCCGAGAAACAAAAAAAAAGAACGCAAAAGAAGCAGAAGCCGTGCGCGAGGAGCAGAGAAGAAATCAGAGCCCAGAAGTCGGGACGCGGAGCCGTGATGATTCAGAACAATAATTCTCTCCAATCCCGGGTTATTTTTATTTCTTTTATGGGGAACTAATCCCCTAGGCAAAGCTAGGGATAAACTCTTGTGTTGGATTCTATTATTTATATTTTTGATTCCTAAGTACCTTTTATCGTTTAATAAAATTAATGGTTGTTATTTTCTATTATCTTTCGATTATTTAATCCAGAAATTATGTTTTGTCAAATCCTATATAGATCCAGTCACGCTTCTTCTATGTGTGATTTGCGAATTTAATTGTGACTGGTAAAAGTCGTTTTATGTGTTGGTCTTCTGCTGCAGTATTGCCTGAGGGTATATTGTCGACGTTAGATAGCTCGTAACGATGACTTTTGTGTGCTGTTAACATAGAGAAAATAATCATTAATTACCTTAGAATTTGAATATGTGTAGAATTGAATATATTCCGGTTGTTGGTTTGGGATGTGAAACCCTCAACTGAGTAATAATAGGAATTAATAACTGAATATAGGAGTTTGATGCAAGAGGGATTCCCGACGCTTTGCTGCTTTTCTCTGCCATTATCGTTTATTACCTTTTTTTCATTATTTTATTTATCTTTACTTTAATTATCAATTTATTCGTTTTCTTTATTTTAGTTACCGTTAACGTTTTTGTTTGAGTAAATTAGTTACTGTAACCATCTCTCTGAGGAATCGACACCCCAACTATACTGCGATAACCGCAAGTCATATTTGAGCGTAATCAACAAGAAAACAAAAATAATAAGTAAAATGAAAATTAGATACAAGTAAAGGTATCTAACCTCAAAACTAATAGTGAAAGATAAATAAGTCTCCGGCAACGGCGTAAAAACTTGACCGGCATTGTCACACGCGTATAACGCAAGCACACGTATCGTTCAAGTAGTGTAAAAAGTATCGATCCCATGAGGACTTAATACCTAAGCTATTAATTAATGAAATTAAATGTTTACGAATATCTAATGGATTGATTGTTTGATTGGGATGGTGAATTTAAATTTAAAATAATTAAAAACAGTGCGAGAGTAGATTTAAGAAAATTCAATATTATTAACTATCCAGGGTTGCGATTTCTTCCAACATCTTTTTAAAGATAAAGTGGTTATTTCATGTTTTTGTAATATATTGGTTTACTAATCTGGAACACGAAATTATGCAAAAGCCTCTGTCGATGGTCAGCTGCACATACCCAGTATAACCCAATTAAACCATATGTCTATGTCAAGCAAATTACCTGGATTCATTAATATTAAGTTCCAATTGTAGTTACCCCCGCCCGACAGGTATATATCTATCCTGTAAGGAAATCTATTAAAGTGTTATATATCCTCAAGGAAGATCGTGGACTATTAAGTCTAAGGCTGAAACCTAAAATTCATTTGTCAATTTTATTTTAAGTTTACCAGATCTATCTTATTAATGGCCAGTTAACAAGACACATTAAGCTTAAGACTTAATAAGTAAACATTTATATTACCTAAACTATAAAATAACCCCTTATAAACCGGTGATATTAGAATTCATCACAACCCCAGATAACGGGCTTAGGTACGACACATATTTACAACTACTAAAAGCTTAAAAATAAAATACATAAAGTAAAGTGCTGAAAACTAAATACTGGAAATTAAAAAGGTAAAAGTACAATGAAAGAAAATGTTGGGGTTAAAGGATCCACTTCTATTACTACTATTTTAGACATCTCCCTTAATATAATATATTAACTTGTGTGATATTACCAACCAGCCATATAGGCGGTAACCTGATTAAGTCAAAATAATAACTAATTACCAACCGACCACCCAGGCGGTATCCATGCTTAGTCAGGTTAAAACCAATTTATAATTAATTACCAACCGACCAATATAGCGGTATCCTTGTTAAGTCAGGTTTTAAATAGTTATTATATTATAATTAAAGGAGATTAATCTAAATAGCAATAATAAAAACTTTACCTTTTACCCCAGTAGAGGGAGTTACCTCCTCATTAATAAAAAGTAAAAACTGAAAAGTAAAGAAAAGAAAGTACTATTGCGTAAAAGTAAATAAAATTAATTACAGAACTGAAAATAAACAAACAAGATACAAACTTCTTAAAATTCCTAAGAAAGAATTCAGAAGAGAGTATGATTTTACAACTGAAATCGAGCGGAATTTACAGGCATCAGTAGGTGTCTCACGTCCCGACGCGCGACCCTTTTCGCGTCGCAACCAGCGTAGATCATCGACATATGGCGGATTAGCTTCGTGAGATCGTGACACATGTCACGCTTTCGTCGACGGCTGAATTATTAGTGTCGGTATCATGTGATGACAACACGTGTCCCGGCGCATGTTAGCGTGATTTGCTGAGATGTTGACACGTGGCAGGCATATTTTAATGTCGATGATGATTGTCGGCAGCATGTGATGGTGACACATGTCCGGCGTAAATTAGCATGGCGCATTTTAGCAAATGGCGCACGTTAGCACGGTTCATTTTGGCAAACCTCTCTGAATGTGACACGTGTCCCGGCATATTTTACCATGACTTGGCATACGTTAGCGGTCGCGACGTAAGCTCAGTGTCGCGACGCGCAAAATGATGATTTTGCCCTTTTTGTCCATTTTTCACTGTTTTGGCTCCAAATCACCTCCAAAGAGTCCTGAACCTTTATTTATCTACAAAATAACATAAAACACATCAAAATATTCACAAAACTCAAGAAAATATACAAAATATTAGGTCAAATGAGTGGAAAATAGTGATATAATTACCACTCATCAGTCATTACATTAAATTTGAAAAGATCTTTATTGAGGTATCATTTTCCTATATAGACATCATTTTTGGTCAGTACAAACTTGTCAGAAATAAAAACTAACTTAAAATCCATTCTTGCTTAGAAGGGAACCCGAAACCAATTTCTTTCGAATATAAAAAACATACAAAATATTTTTGGCGGGATGTTTTATTTGTCACTTTTAGCATGCATAAGCAAAACATGCAAATCATAAATCAAGCAAAAAATAAAAGTCTTAGGAAACCTATGAAATATTTTATAGAAGATAGAAAATCTCAAACCAAGTCGATAAATCTTTGTATTTAAGAACTTATTAGCCCCGCCTCAGTCACTTACAGATCTCTTGGCTAACGTTCTCTCAGAATACTTGTTACTCTTGACTAAGAGGCACTCATTTTGATCAAGAATTTTGAACTAGGAACAATGGTTGAAACTCTCTCCAAACACTCTTAATATGCCCAAGGACGAGTGAAAGAGAAGATGAATACGAATAAATGAATTGAATGAATGAAAATTTAGATCCCGATGACCCTTTATGGTGATTTTAGTGTCATTAAACGAAATTAACATGCATCAAATAAATCTTAATCATTCAAAACTAGACACAACAATGGAAATCAAATCTACACTAACATGCCAATTTAACATGAACTATTAGACTTTAGAAAAAGCTGGAAACTTGAAAATGATGATCAACTTGGTCCAATTCGAGTTTCATTTGTCCTTAAGAACTTATTAGCCTCGCCTCGGTGCTCTACGGATGGTTTTGTGGCTAACGTTTTCTCATGATTACTTGGATTCTTCTTGAGAAATGGGCACTCCTTTCTCAAGATCTTAAACAAAGACAAATGGTGGAAACTCTCTTTTGCTTAAAGGACACTCTAAGACAACGTATGAGACTTATGTTTTTCTGGATACCAAATGAACTCAAGGCGTATTAATTTATAGGCATGGAAGGGTGCCTTTGAAGGGACCCTTTGGTGTGGGGTGTAACCCTCGCAAGCGTTTTACCCGTTTCCTTATGCCCTTTGAGGCCTAGAGTCTCATCTTTCCAAATTAAATGACATGTCCCTACATGTTTGTGTCTTTCCAATAAGGCACAACCCAATGGACATGACCCTCCTACACACATACTATATATTTAGAGAATTTACCATAATCCCCCACAATTCTTTAAATATGAATGCAGACACTTAAGAGAGTTTTCGTGAAATAAAACTTAATCGAAATAGGTATCTTTCACCTTGAACCTTTCCTAGTGAATGACAATCGGATTTACTTGGAAAACCAGTGACTCATAGTCTTGAACTGTTCTTCCGTTAGTGTAAACCAAGACAATTGCCAACACACAACTTCACTTTGACTATTTCCCATTTTACAGTTTTGTTCATTTCGACCTTGAACATTGGTCATGGATTCATCAAGTCCTTTAGGGAATTCGGCCTTTAAAAACTGCCATGGAAGCGGCCTCACTTCTTACTTGAAATAGATGATCTACCATAAAGAGGTAATCTGCCTTTACCCTCATTAGGACTCTTCTCCTAATATAATGATCATTAAAAGCCTTATCTTATCCTAACCTTGACAGACAGCACTCTGCGTCATTACAAGAATGGGAAAGAGTATAAAACTCTATTGTGCTTGTTTTGAATTACACAAAGTTTCAGTTGTCCCTTTTGAACCTAGATCTTGGGATCTCCAGTCAGCTAGGTTGAGTTTCCACAGTGACAATTCTTAATTTATAGGCTTTAAGCCCATTCCTCTCGATGACTTCTCAACTTGCTCTCTAAGTAAACCTTTAGTACGTGGATCTGCTAGGTTTTCCTTTGATTTAACATAATCGATCGAAATTCTGCCACTTGAGAGCAGTTGTTGTATGGTATTATGTCTGCGACGTATGTGTCGAGACTTACCATTATACATTTTATTTTGGGATCTCCCAATAGCCGATTGACTATCACAATGTATGCTTATCGTTGGCACTAGTTTGGGCAAATTTGGAATATCCTCTAAGAAATTTCGAAGCCATTTCGCTTCTTCCGTTGTTTTGTCTAATGCTATGAATTCTGATTCCATAATAGATCGGGCAATACATGTTTCCCTCGAGGATTTCCATGACATGGCTGCACCACCATGTGTGAAAATAAATCCACTCGTAGATTTGGAATCCATTATATCAGATATCCAGTTATCATCGCTGTATCCCTCTAGAACAACAAGATATCTCGTATAATACAGATCATATTTTGAAGTTTCTCTCAGATACCTCAAAACTCTTACTATGGGTTTCCAGTGGTTATGTCATGGATTGCTCGTATATCTGCTAAGCCTATTTATAGCTTGAGCGATATCAGGTCGTGTGCAATTTGTGAGATACATCAGACTTCTGATAATTCTCGAATACTCTAATTGCAATACGCTTGAGCCAATATTCTTTGATAAATGAAGAGTTAGGTCTACAGGAGTTCTAGCCACATTTAGATCTCATTTATTATATTTCTCAAATATCTTCTCAACATGGTGAGTCTGAGATAATATATATCCTTCAGATGTTCTAGAGATCTTAATTCCTAAGATCACATCAGCTACCCCTAAATCTTTCATATCAAATTTACTGGTCAATACATTCTTGGTAGACTGAATCATCTCATGATTACTACCAATTATCAGCATATCGTCTACGTAGAGACACACAATGACATATTCTTTTTGCGTTGATTTGGTGTATACACACTTATCACACTCATTGATTTTGAACCCACTTGACAACATCTATTTGTCAAATTTTTCATGCCATTGTTTAGGTGCATGTTTTAATCTGTATAAGAATTTTACAAGTTTTCACATCTTCTGTTCTTGTCCAGGAACATTGAAACCTTCTGGTTGTTCCATGTAAATCTCTTCATCTAGTTCACCATTTAAGAATGACGTCTTTACATCCATTTGATATATTTCAAGACCAAATATAGCTGTTATGGCTATGAGCATTCTTATTGACGTGATATGAGTCACTGGTGAATAGGTATCAAAGTAATCAATGCCTTCTTTTTATCTATAACCTTTTATGACAATTCTTGCATTGTACTTGTCTATTGATCCATCCAGTTTCATCTTCCGTTTGAATATTCATTTATAGCCCAGTGGTTTACAACCTGGAGGAAGATCAACCAACTCCCAAGTATGGTTTTGTATGATGGAATCAATCTCACTATTGATAGCCTCTTTCTATAAAGGTGCATCTGATGAAGACATTACTTCTTTATAGATTTGAGGCTCATTTTCTTACAAGTATGTCAGAAAATCGGGTCCAAATGACTTAGACGTTCTAGCTCTTTTGCTACGTCTAGGTTCAATTGCCTCAACATTTTCATGTTGATCTGACTCTTGGTCAACCTGATCATTGTCTTTGACAGTATCAATAGTTCCTTTAAGAGACTATGTTCTTTGTCTTTCCTTACAAGGAAATGTCTCTTAAAAAAATATCGCATTCATTGACTCAATTATCATATGCAGATTGATATCAGAAATTTCGGACTTATGTACCAAGAATCGATACGCACTACTGTTGCGAGCATATCCAATGAATATACAATCAACAGTTTAGGGTCATATTCTAACCTTCTTAGGATTAGGGACCATTATTTTGGCAAGACATCCCCACACTTTCAGATATTTGTAGGAAGATACGTGACTTTTCCACAACTCATATGGTGTCTTGTCCAATATTCTGTGAGGTAGCTTGTTCAGAACGTAGTTGGCGGAAAGCAAGGCTTCCCCCTACAAGTTCTGAGGTAAACCAGAGCTTGTCAACATGGCGTTCATCATTTCCTTCAACGTTTGATTTTTGCGCTCAACAATCCCGTTTTATAATAGCTTCATCTTTGCTCATAAGCAAATACACATAATAGAATTTTGTGTTATCATCGATAAAAGTGACAAAGTACTTTTTTCACCTCTTGTTTGCACAATATTCATATCACACATCGAAATGTATAAGTTCCAAAGGTTCTAAACTTCATTCTATGGAATGAAATGATGCTCTATGCATTTTTGCTTCAACACATGCCTCACATTTATGTTAGTTATCAATTTTAAATTTAGGTATAAGTCCATGTTAATTAATTTATGTATTGTATCATAATTAACAAGTCCTAACCTCTCATGCCATACATTTTGTGACTCAATAATATAAGCTGAAGATGTAGCTTTATTATTAGCATTGTGTCAATTGAAAGTCATTACATTGAACTTGAAAAGGCCCTCAGTGAGGTATCATTTTCCTGCATAAACATCATTTTTAGACAGTACAAACTTGTCATAAATAAATACAAGCTTAAAGCCATTCTTGCTAAGGAGAGAGCCTGAGACCAAGTTCTTCTGAATATCAGGAACATGTAGAACATTCTTCAATGTAAGCTCATTTCTGGATGTCATCTTCAGAACCACTGTGCCTTTTCCAACCACTCTAGAGGTAGACGAGTTTCTCATTGTCAGATGATCACAACCATCGACCTTCTGATACAAGGAAAATATCTTACTATCAGCACAAATATGACGAGAAGCTCCAGTGTCTACCCACCATTCTCTCGGATTCCCAACCAAGTTGGCTTCTGTTATAAATGCTGAGAGTTTCATTTCTGAGATCTCATCAGTTAGCTGCTCATCTTCAGTGACATGGGACTCACTTTTCTTTTTCTTGCCTTTGTCCTGAGACTTCTTATTTCTGCAGTCTTTTGCCATATGACCATTTTTTCCACAGTTGTAGCATTTGCCCTTGAACTTCTTATTTGCTTGGGAAGAATCACTGTTCTTTCTCTTTTTTCTACCATTTCCACCCTCAACGATGTTAGCCTTAGACTTCATAATCTTGTAGCTGGCCTTTTCAGACTTCTTGTTGTCCTCTTCGATCCTCAATCTAACTCCAAGGTCTTCAAGACTCATCTTCTTCTTTTTTTGTTTTAGATAGCTCCTGAAGTCCTTCTATAATGGAGACAACTTTTCAATGATTGTTGCAACTTGAAACGTCTCGCAAAGTTTCATCCATTCATCCAATATTTCATGAATGATCAATTGTAGTTCACCCAACTGAGGCATTATCGTTCTTGAATCTACCATCTTGTAGTACAGGAACCTACCCACGATAAATTTCTTTTGCCCGACATCCTCGATTTTGTATTTCTTCTCAAGAGATTCCCAGAGAATCTTCGCAGAAATCGTGCC
Organism: Zanthoxylum bungeanum; assembly: GCA_019454045.1. Classification (NCBI taxonomy): domain Eukaryota; kingdom Viridiplantae; phylum Streptophyta; class Magnoliopsida; order Sapindales; family Rutaceae; genus Zanthoxylum; species Zanthoxylum bungeanum. The sequence continues at coordinate 88,354 of SKCR01029814.1, forward strand.
TTGGTACACATTGTACAGGGTATTGTCAAGTCCTCCCAAGAGGTAGTTGATGAGTGGTATTTATATCACTATTTCCCACTCATTTAACCTAATATTTTGTATAGTTTCTCGGGTTCTGTGAACATTTTGATGTATTTTGTGTTGTTTTGCAGATAAATAAGGTTTGGAAAGTATTGGAAGCAATTTGGGGCCAAAATAGAGAAAAAATGACAAAAGGGCAATTTTGTAATTTTTCAGAGTCGCGACGCCAAGACCCAATGCGTCGCGACGCCTTAAGTGAGCCGGTCATGCTAACGTGCGCCGAGGGACATGTGTCAGAATCTGAGAAATTGGACTTGCTAACATGTGCCGACCTTGCTAACGTGCGCCATGCCGCGTGTCATCATCACAAAAGATCAGCTAAAATACGCCATCTGCCACATGTCGAAATCTCATTGGACCAAAGCAAGCGTGTGACCGAATCACCGGCGAATCACATGCTGCCACGTGTTAATCTCTCATTAGACCAATCCTAAGCGCGTGCCACGTGTCAGATGTTCATTGGACCGAAAGCTCAACTAATCACCGTTTGCCACGGGTCTACTTCTCATTGCACCACCTTCACCGCGTGACACGTGTCACCACCTGATTCTGCCGACAGAACACGCGTGGTCAACCCGCGTGGACCAAAGCCGCGTGCTGGCGTCTCGACGCCGAGCACTATAGCGTCGCGACGCCAGAAGCCGAAACTGCCTATAAATTCAGCTCATCTTCACTTCATTTGGTGTGCTTTCCTTGGGAGCTTTTCCCTGTTTTTAGAGGATTGCATCTAGTTTTTGTAATATAAATAATATTTAATTTATGTATTTTAATTTTCAGTAATAATAATAGTAGTTCTTCTTCTTCTCCTTTCTTTTATGTTTTGTAGTTAATTTTCCACTGGGGAATGGTGAAGCTTTTAGTATTTTAATTTAGATTAATCTCCCTTAATTATAATATATAAATTATAATTCAAATTAAAAAGATTACCGCCTTAATGGCTGGTTTTATTTATTTGATATAAAGTGGCACCGCCTATATGGCCGGTCTTTAGGTGACAGATAATTACAGCCTATATGGCTGGTTTATGGACAAATAATAATACTGCCTTTATGGCTGGTCGGACTTAATTAAAATCTAATTTAATGAGGATACCGCCTTTATGACTGGTCGGTAATATCACGATTAATTTTTAAATTATAATAAGGGAGATGTATAAATTATAAATAGTAAAAGTGGATCCCCAACCCCAGTATTTTTTTTTATTCTAGGGAAGTGATGAAACACAATATCCAAACTTAATAATTGATTTTCTTTTTATGGGTAGTTCTTTAGTTTGTTTATTGAGTCTTAAGCTTAATGCTTCTTGTTAACTGGCCATTAATAAGATTGATGGGGTAAACTTAAAATGAACTAGACATAGGGATTTTAGGTTTCAGCCTTATATTCAATAGCCCACGATCTTCCTTGAGGATAGATAACCCTTTAATAGATTTCCTTACAGGATAGACATATACCTGTCGGGCGGGGGTAGTCATAATTGGAACTTAATCTTAATGAATCCAGGTAATTTGGTTGACATAGACATATGATTCAATTGGGTTATACTGGGTATTTGCGTCTGACCATCGACAGAGGCTTTTGCATATTTTCGTGTTCCAGGTTAACAAACTGATTTATTACACATAAATAAGAGAATCAATTCATCTTTATAATAATATTGTGTGGAGTCACGACCCTAGATATTTGAGTCTTTTCTTTTATTTTCCTTAGTATTTTCTTTTGAGTATGTTTTTATTTTAATTAGCAAAACCACATTCAGCCAACCAAAAGAAATCAAACAATCAATTCCCTTCTCCCTATAATTAGATATTTGTAAATAAATAGTATCAATAATTAATAACAACAGTAGGAATTAAGTCCTCGTGGAATCGATATTTTTATACTACTTGAACGATACGTACGCTTGCATTATACGTGTGTGTTTACGCCGGTCAGTAGTTTTTGCACAAGAAGTCGCTTGACGACCATGTCTCTTCTCGCAGTTGCTTGGCTGTTTCCGTTTCTCCCTCCACAGGACCCGTAGGATCTTTGAGGTACTTAGCCAACTGCAGCGTTGTCAGGTAGAACAATATTTTGCTTTGCTATTGTTTAAAGTTTGCTCTACCAAACATTTCCGGTTTTTCTTCATGAGCGACCGGTACTGCGATATTTCCGCTAGCCATGTGTAACTGGAAAAATGAACAGTAATCAATAAGTCTACAAAAGAAAATTTTCACAACGATCATACGAATGATCTTGTTTAAGTGATATACTAAGAATCCACTTATTGTTATATTGGACAGCAGTACCAAATAACACAAGTCCTTTGAATTTACGACTAAGGTTTCTTACGATAAGTAAATAAAGGAATATGCCCAGAGGACGAGGGGGGTCCGAAGTAACCACTTAAGTCTCTGCCCGCTTACGCTCTTATCGCATTTTTGACAGAATATCCTTTAAACACTTTCTCAATAGAATATCTTAGACATTCAAACTTAGTATTACACTTCAATTCACAATGAAATATGTGTAGATTTATATGTGTATATGTGTATTAATCAATCAAGCTTTGACGTAATTACGTGTGTAAGATTACACTTTTAATTCTCAACCAAATATGCAATACAATTAAATTTCAACTTTATCACTATGTGTATGCTTGTGATAATTGAATACCCTAATATTAACTTAAATCTATACTACCAAGTTTATTATAATACAATATATGATTTTACTAAGTTAATATTATGATAAAACAAATTAATCTAAGTCTATATTAATCAAAGGTAATTCCAGGATTAATTTTGTTAGTGTCATGTTCATTTCTTCGTTCGAACGAAACTTTACAGTGAGTTCACATTCGTGTAGCGTTCGTAAACACGTTCAAACGAAGTGTTCCACAGAGTTTACGTTCATGTTGCATTTGAAGACACGTTCGAACGAGATTACAAAAAATCAGAAATTTTTCCTACGCGTTCGTCAGGCGTTCGAACGCCCTTGCGTATGTTTCATGCACAAAATACATTTTCCCAGAAAAATGGTTATTAACACATGCAAATTCTCATCTAACAACACTTAAAGTAATAAGTTCTTAAGATTGTGGTGATTTTAGTGTCATTAAATAAAATTAACATGCATCAAACAAATCTTAATCATTCAAAATCAGAACACAACAGTGGAAATCAAATCTATACTAACACGCTAATTTAACATGAACTATTAGACTTTAGAAAAACCTGGAAACTTGAAGATGATGATCAACTTGGTCCAAGTCGAGTTGCCTCTGTCCTTAAGAACTTATTAGCCCCGCCTTGGTGCTAAATGGATGGTTTTGTGGCTAATGTTCTCCCAGGATTACTTGGATTCTTCTTGAGGAAGGGGCACTCCTATCTCAAGATCTTGAACAAAGACAAATGGTGGAAACTCTCTTTTGCTTAAAGGACACTCTAAGACAATGTATGAGACTTATGTTTTTCTGTATACCAAATGAACTCAAGGCCTCTTAATTTATAGGCATGGAAGGATACCTTTGAGGACACCCTTTGGTGTGGGGTGTAACCCTCTCAAGGGTTTTACCCCTTTCCTTATGCCCTTTGAGGCCTAGAGTCTCAGCTTTCCAAATTAAAGGACATATCCCTACATATTTATGTCTTTCCAATAAGGCACAACCCAAGGAACATGACCCTCCTACACACATACTATATATTTAGAGAATTTACAACACCCTTTTTATAGACATGGAGGGTTTCCTTTGTAAAGGTATCTCTATGTCAATATATGCCTCCCTTTAAGGGTTATAACCCTCTAAGGAACACTTAAAAATCAGAGTAAGGAGAATTAGCATCATCATACTTAGAAAATATACATTTAGAAACCATAAAAGATAGTTTCTGAAGAAGAGCTGTAAGATTCGTAGAGTTCCTCTTAAAAATTCTGTTATTACGCTCACCCAAGTACACCAGCAAATGGCTAGAAAAAATATATGAAAGAGTTCATTTAATTTCCTGCTCTTATGAAAAAAGGACCAAGAATAAATGAAAACTTCTGGCTGGTCCAGGAAAACCCATACAATATTCCACCAACTCAAGATCGACGACAATAAATTCCAAGTAAAAGGACATGAGAAGAAAAGATGGCTACGTGTTTCAACACAAGAACAACAGAAAATGCACTGTCAATTATTAACATTTAAGATCCCCTCTTGTGCAACTGATGAATGGTAAATAGATCACTATTTCACACTCTATTGACTTAATATTTTGTATAGTTTCTTGAATTTTGTGAATATTTTGATGTGTTTTATGGTATCTTGTAGATAAATAAAATAACAGGACTCTCTGGAATCAATTCGGGGCCAAAACAGTGAAAAATAGACAAAAATGTAAATTTCCTGCTAAAATGCATCATTGCTAACATGCGCCTGCCACGTGTCAACATCACATCAAATCTACAAACGTGCGTCGTTCCACGTGTCACCATCACATACTGCCGACAATCCACATCTTTGCCGACGTCAGTGTCACGACACGCACCAACTTTACGCGTCGCGACGCCGACATAATAATACGGCCGACACACACGTGTCCTCATCTCCGGAAGTTGCGCGCCACGCGTCCATCATCAACGGCGCATCGCGACGCACAATGTTCCACACGTAGCGACGCGTGAGGTAAAATTTTTCTTATAAATTGAGGCCGAATTTCAAAATTCAATTCATACTTTCTTCTAAGGAATTCCTTAAGAATACTAAGAAGATTGTATGTTGTTTGTTTTACAGCTTTCAGTATTTAATTTTCGCATTAGGGATTTCTTTTATTTACTTTTCAGTCTTTACTTTCTGTATTTAATTTTATTCACTTTTACGCAATAGTACTTTCCTTTCTTTACTTTTCAGTATTTACTTTTCAGCAATGATGATGTAACTCCCCCCTGCTGGGGTGAAAGGTAAAACTTTTATTACTAATATTTAGATTAATCTCCCTTAATTATAATATATAAACTATTTAAAATCAGACTTAGTGAGGATACCGCCTTTATGATCGGTTGGACTTAATGAAATTGGCTTTAACCTGACTAAACTGGATACCGCATGTATGGTCGGTTGGTAATTATCATAAATTTGACTTAATCAGGATACCGCTTATATGGTCGGTTGGTAATTATCACGCAAAGTTTATATATTATAATAAGGGAGATATCTAAAATAGAAGTAATAAAAGTGGATCCTCTAACCCCCAACATTTTCTTTACTGTTTTATTTACCTTTTTAATTTCCAGCATTTACTTTATGTCTTTTACTTTATTTAAGCATTTACTAGCCTTAGATATGTGTCGTAACTAAGCCCGTTATCTGGGGTTGTGATGAATTCCAATATCACCGGTTTATAAGGGGTTATTTTATAGTTTGGGTAATATAAAGGTTTATTTATTAAGTCTTAAGCTTAATGCTTCTTGTTAACTAGCCATTAATAAGATTGATATTGTAAACTTAAAATAAACTTGACAAATAAATTTTAGGTTTCAGCCTTAGACTTAATAGCCCACGATCTTCCTTGAGGATAGATAACCCTTTAATAGATTTCCTTACAGGATAGACATATACATGACGGGCGGGGGTAGCCACAATTGGAACTTAATCTTAATGAATTCAGGTAACTTGGTTGACATAGACATATGATTAATTGGGTTACACTGGGTATTTACAGCTGACCATCGACAGAGGCTTTTGCATAATTTCGTGTTCCAGGTTAGTAAACCAATATATTATATAAACATGAGATAACCACTTCATCTTTAAAAGATATTGGAAGGATTCACAACCCTGAATAGTTTATTAATATTGAATTTTCCTTTAATTTATTTTCGCGCTGTTTAATTTACTTGTTTTAAGTTTAAAGTCACCATCCAATCAAACAACCAATCTATTAAATACTTGTAAACATTTGACTTCATAAATTAATAGTTTAAATATTAAGTCCTCGTGGGATGGATACATTTATACTACTTGAACGATACGTGCGTTTGCGTTATACGCGTGTGATTACGCCGGTCAAGTTTTTGGCACCTTTGCCGGGGACTTATTTATCTTTCACTATTGATTTTGGGGTTAGATACATTTATTTGTGTCTAATTTGTTTTTACTTATTGTTTTTGTTTTCTTGTGTTTCAGGTTCTCAGACACTACATGAGACGAACCAGAAGCTTTGAAATTCGTCTGCTTGACCCATAAATTTAAAGAACCATCAAACAGCTGAGAAGGGAAAGGCAAGAAGGCCAAGAAGCACTGATCAACATGGAACCTGAACCTTTGGAAGTTACACCACCAATTCCCATTCGAGACAGAACTATTCCGGTGGTTGACGGCTTCATTTCCTGTATTGTACTTCCTCCCTTACTAGTAAATGCGTGTGACATCAAAATATGCATTCAGATGATAGAGCAGTCAGTTCAGTTTGGGGGGAATGCAACTGAAGATCCTAATGCCCACATCAGCAGCTTCCTGGAAGTTTTCGACACTTTCACTTACAACCGAGTAGCTGAAGAAGCAATGAGACTGTGAATTTTTCCATATTCCTTGAAATATAGAGCTAAGGCTTGACTACATTCACTACCAGCAGGTTCCATCACAACTTGGAACACTATAGCCACCAAATTCCTTGCAAAGTACTTTCTACCAGCCAAAACTGCAAAGCTAATGATTGACATCACATCCTTTGTGCAACATGACTCAGAATCCATCTGCGAAGCTTGGGAAAGGTACAAGGATTTACTCAGAAAATGTCATCACCATGAGATTGCAAAGTGGCTACAAGTCCAAACCTTCTATAATGAACTTTCTAGAATAATGAGAACCACAATTGATGCTGCTACTGGAGGAGCTTTAATGGAAAAAGAAGAAGATCAGTTCTGGGATTTAATTGAAGAATCGGCCAATAACAATTCTTTGTGGCCAACAGAAAGGAGCATGATCCAACGGATCATAGGAATTTATGAAGTTGGAGCCAACACAGCAGTGAATGCCAAGATGGATCAGATATGCAAATTCATGGAAACTCTTAGCACGCAAAGCAATATTGGATCCACAAGTTCACCATATGGAGGAGCACCAGAATCAAAATCATTCATCCAACATGATGAGACGGTGAATTATGTCAACAATTTCAACAGATAGGGAAACAATCCATATTCCAACACCTATAACCCAGGTTGGAGGAATCACCCCAATTTCGCATGGAGCAACAATTGAGGGCAAATGAACAATCCACCACCCGGATTCCAACAACAGAACAAAGGCCAGGAGCATGAAAAAGAACTAGGAATAGCGGAAGTGCTAGCTCAGTTAAAAAAATATGATGTTATGTTTCAAAGCCAATCAGCTTCTATAAAGGCACTGGAAAATCAAATTGGACAACTGGCCAATGCTCAGAGTTACAAACCGCCAAGTAACCTTCCTAGCAACACAAAACCAAATCCAAGGAACATTGAGAAGGAGCAATGTCTTGCCATCACTTTGAAAAGTGGTATTAAAATCAACAAAAATATTGGAGTCAAGGCAACTGTTAAGGAAGTTCCAAAAGAAAGTAGCAAAGCAGATCAACAGATGGAGGAAAAAGAGGCAAAAGCAAATGATCGAGAGAGATTCACTCCACCTCCACCTTTTCCACAGCGTCTCCAAAAAAACAAACTAGACAAACAATTTACTCGAATTCTTGAGATTTTCAAAAAACTACATATCAACATTCCATTTGCAGAAGCATTAGAACAAATGCCCAGCTATGTCAAATTCATGAAAGACATTCTTTCACGAAAGTGGAGATTGGGAGATTACGAGATAGTAGCATTGACAGAAGAATGCAGCACCATCATTCAGAGGAAGCTTCCCCCAAAGTTGAAAGATCCTGGCAGTTTCAACATTCCTTGCACAATAGGAGAACATAACTTCAGTAAGGCTTTATGTGATTTAGGTGCTAGTGTTAACTTGATGTCTTTTTTCCATATATAGGAAACTGTAAATTGGAGAAGCAATGCCCACCTCAATCTCTCTGCAACTTGTTGATAGATCGCTCACATTTCCGAGAGGTGTAGTTGAAGATGTGCTGGTCAAAGTGGACAAACTCATTCTCCCAGCAGATTATCCTTGACATGGAGGAAGACGAAGATGTGCCCATCATCCTCGGGAGACCATTCTTGGCTACCGATCGAACCATTATTGATGTACAAAAAGGTGAATTAACCATGAAGGTGCAGGACCAATAAGTAAAATTTAATGTTTTCAAAGTCATGGAGTTCCCGAATGATGAAAAGAATGAAGAATATTTCAGACTTGATGTGATAGATAGTACCATCCAGAACTCTGACGAAATACAAAGCTCAACTGAAAAACTTAAAGAATGTCATCTGCCTGTGAAGCTTGAAGATAAAGCGTGTTGCGCACTGAACAAGTTAAATCTTGAACTACAAGCAACCAAAGGTAAAAGAATCCACCAACTCAACGAGTTGGAGGAATTCCATATACAGCCTTTCGAGAATGCCAAACTGTACAAATAAAAGGCCAAGAAGAGACATGATGAGAAGTTAGTGCGCATACACATGAACCGGGGCAGCGGGTATTGTTCAGTAAATTAAGGTTGAAACTTTTCCCTGGAAGGTTAAAATCACGGTGGTCAGATCCATTCTTAATCACTCAAGTTTTACCAGATAAAACGGCTGAGTTACATGATCCCAATTCTAATGAAACTTTCAAGGTTAAAAGTAAGTGTGTCAAGCACTACTGGGGAGAATCATTTGAGAGATAAAAAGAAATTGTCACACTTTCAGATCCAGCCTAAATGTTCGGGCAGTCATGTCTAGCTGACGACGTAAAACTTGCGCTAGCTGGGAGGCAACCTATACAATTTGTGTATATATTCAGATTTGGTGTGTTTTATTTTTGTATGTTTAATTTGTAGGTAAAGTCATTTCAGGATGGAAGTCGTTCTCGCAAATCTTCACAAGCAATTTCTTTCTCTCCCTCAAAACTCTCTGATGAAAGTCTACAAAGCTCGCTTGGAACGGATGAGACTTCTGATGATCAAAGGTATTCCTAATGACATTCGTTGGATTATTGAAGCACGGGTCTGATTGGCAGGTGAGTCCTCTGACTCTTTTGTTTCATATCTGTCTGGTTTAGGAAGAAGCACATATGCTAAAAAGAGAAGAGCTTAAAAAATGGGTGTTTGCTATAAATGTGCTCATATGACATGTAATACTCGTTGTCAATCTTTAGGAATGGTGTCTGATAACCGTGAAGATAAAATTAAATTCATTAGGGATGCTTTGAGTAAGGAGTCTTTGGATGACATATCTAAGACTCTTGAGACGCATTCCAATGGATATATATATCATGCAATTCACATGTTATATACACAATTTCGAAAAGAAAGACAACAATTCAGTCTCGGAAATCTGACTTTAAAAGACCATGTTTGCCAATTAATAAGAAAATTGGATGGGAAGCTTGTCCCTGACTCATAGCCGTCATTCAAGCCGTTACTTCTTTTAAATATTATTTTCTCTTTGTATATATCTAATAATTATGATATATTTTGTTATTTTCTATTATTTTCTCCGACAGGATCCAGACTTTTTGACTATCACAATATATTTCATTGTTTAACTAATAATTGTCATTTCACATGTACTAGTGCTATTATTACTCACCTTTTTCAAGTGTTATAAATTCAACTCATCATTGCACTTTTGAAGGTATCCAGATTTGAGAAAGAAACATATAAAAATGGAAGCTACTTCAAGAAGACGAGTTGTAAACATCTGTGTGTTTTGCTGTTCTAGTGTTGGTTCTAAACCAGAATTCGTAGCGGCATCACATGAATTGGGTCGAGTCATTGCTGAAAGAAATATGCACTTAGTATATGGCGGTGGCAATCTTGGACTAATGGGGATCGTTTGAAGGTCTGTACAGGAAGGAGTTAGTCAAGTTCTGGGAATCATCCCCAAACCCTTGGCGGAGGCGAATCTTATAGGACCATCAAACGGAGAGGAACTGATTGTGCCAGGTATGTCTGAATGACTGGTGGAAATGATTAACCGTGTTGATGCTTTTATTGCTTTGCCAGGTGGCTTAGGCACGATGGAGGAAATTTTTAAAGTATTATCTTGGGCGAACTTGAACATACACCAGAAACCGATTGGATTGTTCTACGCTGATGGATTTTATGATTTTCTTTGTGTGTTTCTTGATGATGCCCGGAGAAATGGGTTCGTGTCAAAACCTGTAAAAGATCTCTTCTTCACTGCCAGAATTGCCAATAATTTAATTGACCAACTTTTAGCCTTTGAGCCACAAATTGATCATATTCTTTCCAAGATAAACTGGTCTGATAATGATCGTGGTAAAGAGCGTCGGATAAACCTAGATCTTAACCTTTAAATTTCATTTTAGATGTAGAATTTCAGCTAACCATGTACTATTTTCTAAACTCTTCTTCTACTTTATAAGATATTGGGGACAATGTCTCATTTAGGTTTGGGGGAGGGAATAGTTGAATAGTATCTTATTTTTATTGTGTTGTTTTTATTTGATTTTTAGTCAAAAAATTCAATAAAAAATTAAAAATATTTATAAAAAAATATATATGTATATATATATTTTGTGTTTTTGTGTTTTTAATTTGATTAATCAGGTGGAATTGGTGTGAGATAGCTGTGTAAGGAATTTCCACGCCTGAGACGTATCTCAACCTATTTCGTAACAAGTTAATTTTTATTTATTTCATTTTGAATTATTTAATTTGTGAATTCTCCATAAAACTGACTAAAATGGATTTTCATATGCTCAGTTGACAGGTATTATCAACATGCATGGTAACATACGGCCATGAGTTATATTTGAAAAGTTTGTAATATTCAGTGTTGTAGTTTAATTGGAGGAAGCATCTAAAAAAATGATGGGATAAAAACAAACGTCTAGGATCCGAGTAATTAAGTCTGTAGGGGTGTTTTAACACCTAGTGCCCTAAAACCAACTGGTTTGGGAGTCACTGACCTAAAGCTCGCTACATGGATTGAAGATGTTATAAAAAATTATATATATCTAAAATTCGGGTAATTAAGTCTGTAGGGGTGTCTTAACACCTAGTGCCCGAAAGCCAACTTATTTGGCAGTCACTGGCCCAAAACTTGCTACATGGATGGAAGATATTGTATATAAATAAATAAAAAAAATCAAAAAAAATATTCCATTGCTAAAAAAAGATGTGAATTCTGATATAACTTTAGGGCAAAAATATTACTCTATTCTCAACTACACTTGTGAATATTATGGGCACAATGAGTTGACTAATACTTTATTGGTTGTGTATATGGACAATGGTAAAAATAATCGGAGAATTTACTTATTCGGTAATTTAGAAAGAAAGAAAACAATTATTAACTTGGATAAGGAGTTTCAATTGTTTGGTCACTAACTTGTTTATTCTCTTTTCTCTTGTCTTTTTGCTTTTGTGTGCATTAGTTTTATATTGACGTTTGTGGGTATCGTTGTTGTAAGCCCTCACGAGACTACAACTCGTCCACTGGGGACACCTAGGGGTTTAAAGGCTTGTTGCATACGCTAAATGCAACTGTGATCCCTACGAAAGTGGCTTAGTTTAATTTTATTTTAAAGATGTTTATGTTATTTTATTTTTTTTGTTTTGCTCGAGGACTAGCAAAATGTTAGGTTTGGGGGTGTGATGAGTGGTAAATAGATCACTATTTCCCACTCTCTTGACTTAATATTTTGTATAGTTTCTTGATTTTTGTGAATATTTTGATGTGTTTTGGGGTATTTTGTAGATAAATAAAATAACAGGACTCTATGGAATCAATTCGGGGCCAAAACAGTGAAAAACATATAAAAAAAGGCCAAAATGTAAATTTCCTGCTAAAATGCGCCATGTTAAAATTCACCGTACTAAAATAAGCCATCTGCTAATATGCGCCGGAGACTGCTAACATGCGCCGAACACGTGGACCAATCGGAGAAGTTTTGCTATCATGCAACATTGCTAACATGCGCCTGCCACGTGTCAACATCACAGCAAATCTGCTAACGTGCGCCGTGCCACATGTCACCATCACATGCTGCTGACAATCCACATCTTTGCTGACATCAGCATCACGCACGCACCAACTTTACACGTCACGACGCTAACACAATAATGTTATCGACAGACACGTGTCCTCATCTCTGAAAGTTGCGCGCCACGCGTCCATCATCAACGGCGAGTCGAGATGCGCAATGTTCCACGCGTCGTGACGCGTGAGGCAAAATTTTGCCTATAAATTGAGGCCGAATTTCATAATTCAATTCATACTTTCTTCTAAGAAATTCCTTTAGAATACTAAGAAGATTCTATCTTGTTTGTTTATTTACAGCTTTCAGTATTTAATTTTCGCATTAGCACTTTCTTTTATTTACTTTTCAGTCTTTACTTTCTGTATTTAATTTTATTTACTTTTACGCAATAGTACTTTCCTTTCTTTACTTTTCAGTATTTACTTTTCAGCAATGAGGAGGTAACTCCCATCTGCTGGGGTGAAAGGTAATGCTTTTATTACTAATATTTAGATTAATCTCCCTTAATTATAATATATAAACTATTTAAAACATGTCTTAATGAAGATACCGCCTTTATGGTCGGTTAGAGTAAATGAAATTGGTTTTAACCTGGCTAAACTGGATACCGCCTGTATGGTCGATTGGTAATTATCATAAATTTGACTTAATCAGGATACCGCCTATATGGCCGGTTGGTAATTATCACGCAAATTTTATATATTTTAATAAGAGAGATATCTAAAATAGAAGTAATAAAAGTGGATCCTCTAACCCCCCCCCCCAACATTTTCTTTACTGTTTTATTTAACTTTTTAATTTTCAGCATTTACTTTATGTCTTTTACTTTATTTAAGCTTTTACTATTCTTAGATATGTGTTGTAACTAAGCTCGTTATCTGGGGTTGTGATGAATTCCAATATCACCGGTTTATAAGGGGTTATTTTATAGTTTGGGTAATATAAAGGTTTATTTATTAAGTCTTAAGCGTAATGCTTCTTGTTAACTGGCCATTAATAAGATTGATATGGTAAACTTAAAATAAATTTGATAAAGGAATTTTAGGTTTCATCCTTAGACTTAATAGCCCACGATCTTCCTTGAGGATAGATAACCCTTTAATAGATTTCCTTACAGGATAGGCATATACCTATCGGGCGGGGGTAGCCATAATTGGAACTTAATCTTAATGAATTCAGGTAACTTGGTTGACATAGACATATGATTAATTGGGTTACACTGGGTATTTGCAGCTGACCATCGACAGAGGCTTTTGCATAATTTTGTGTTCCAGGTTAGTAAACCAATATATTACACAAACATGAGATAACCACTTCATCCTTAAAAGATATTGGAAGGATTCACAACCCTAAATAGTTTCTTAATATTGAATTTTCCTTTAATTTATTTTCGTGCTATTTAATTTACTTGTTTTAAGTTTAAAGTCACCATCCAATCAAACAACCAATCTATTAGATACTTGTAAATATTTGACTTCATAAATTAATAGCTTAAGTATTAAGTCCTCGTGAGATCGATACATTTATACTACTTGAACGATACGTGCGCTTGCGTTATACGCGTGTGATTACGCTGGTCAGCAACATGTCTTTGCACTACAAGAAAATGAACTTTTAGCGTCCAAAAATTTAGCGTCGAAACCAAAGTCGACGCTAAAAATCAATTTTAGCATCGAAAATAATATTCGACGCTAACTGTCAAGATTTTAGCGACGAGCATCATATTCGACGCTAAATTTGATACTTTTAACGTTGAAAATGGAAAACGATGCTAAAAGTACAACTTTTAACGTCGAAATATTGTCGACGCTAAAGGTTTTCAACTATTCCAATAATCTTTGGCATCGATAAAAATTGCGACGTTAAATTTTATTCTTTTAGCATCGAAAAACGTATTTGACGCCGAAAAGTTGACATTTAGCGTCGACTAAGTTGTGTCGCTAAAGGTTTATGACGATATCACCGACAATTCGTAATCTTTAGCGTCTAAATTTAATTTCAATGCTAAAAATCGGACATTTAGTGTCGAAATAAGGGATTCGATGCTAGAAATAGATTAAAATATAGAATGCCACCAACCCTTCTCCCCCTCTGCTTTTTCTCTCATCCTCTTCAATCTCATCCTCTGCAATCTGAGACTCTCTCATCTGCAACCTCACAACTCTCGTACAAATTTTAAATAAAATTGTAATTAATTTTCCATAAGGTAAATCTTCTTTCATATATATTTATTATTTTTCTTTATATTTGCAAAGAATAATTATATATCTCACTTAAGTATTTCAGTTTAATCTTTGTAAAAAATTATGGTTTTCATTTTTTATGATTATGTTTATTATATACTTTGTGTTAGTGGTTTATGATTCATATATGTAGATTGGTTAATTAAATAAATATATTTTATTCTGTAAACTAATTAATTAATCAACTAAATATATGTGTGTATGCTTAAATAAATAATTAATGAATTGGTAATGTTGATGAGTGTAATATGATGTTTAATAATTATATTCTTATATTTAGGTATTTGGTTGAAATAGATAGAAATTGGATGAGCTCGGTGGATAGATTGAGTGTTGAATACCGTAATGGAGTGTATGAGTTCATGGAATCGGCAAAGCAACACATTGATGCAGAAGGTCATGTTCAGTGTCCATGTACAAATTGTTTGAATAGGAAAAGGAAACGGTTAGATGAAGTTCATAATCATTTATACATGTCGGGAATATCACCAACTTACTGTACGTGGATTTATCACGGTGAGCAGTATAATTCTCAATCACAGTTTATTGATTCCGGTGAAGGGAGCAGTAGTTACAATCAACCTTCAAACGATGAGATAATCGATGCTTTGCATGACTTACAAGGTCCACAACTTTGTCATAGTGTTAGTGGTGACATACCAGTGTTAAGTGGAAATGATCAAAATTTATTTAGTGAACTACTTGATTAGGCAAAAAAAAATTCCATTTGAAGGTGCTGGAATGTCGATATTGAATTTCGTTGTGAAATTATTACACATTAAAGTGATCAACAGAATGACCAACAAAAATATTGATATGATGCTAGAGTTACTGGGGCAAATGTTACCGGTTGGAAGTGAATTGCCTAAGTCGTATTACGAGGCAAAAAAATGTTGTGTGATCTGGGAATGAGGTATGAATCCATTCATGCTTGTAAGTATGACAGTGTATTATTTCGTGCCAGTATGAATCACTTGAATATTGTTCGATATGTGGTGAAAGTCGGTACAAAGTCCGTGGTATGGGGAAGAAAGTGCCTCAAAAGATATTGTGATATTTCCCATTAACGCCCAGGCTGCATAGGTTGTTCATGTCACGACACACAACGACTGACATGATGTGGCATCATGAAAAGAGGATCGGTACGGAGGGTATACTTAGACATCCTGCGGATGGAACCGAGTGGAAGGAATTTGATGACATGTACCCATGTTTCGCTAAGGACCCTCGTAATGTCAGGTTAGGTCTTGCCTCTGATAGTTTTAACCCATTTGGGAATATGTACAACTCTTACAGCATGTGGCCCGTTATTGTTATTCCATATAACTTACCTTTATGGAAATGTATGAAGGATTTGTTCATGTTTATGTCATTGCTTATCCCTGGTCTACGTTCCTTTGGTAAAGATATGAATATTTACTTGAGACCATTGATCGAGGAGTTACAAACATTATAGAATGTGGGTGTGCATACCTATGATGCATCTTCCGAGCAGTATTTTCAGATGTATGCCGCATTATTATGGACCATTAATGATTTTCCAGCTTATGGTTCATTATCTGGATGGAGCACTAAGGGATACATGGCATGTCCAGTTTGTGCGGGTCAAACACCTTCGCAACGATTACGGAATAAAATAGGATACACATGGCACATGAGATTTCTTGAGTTGAGTCATCCTTGGCGGATGAGTAAATTATTCAACGGTCAATAAGAACCTCAGATTATGCCCAGTCCATTGTCTGGATTCGACATACTTTGCCAACATCAACATCTCAGAGACAGCACACCACATAAACATCCTAATAATAGAGATAAAAATCGAAAACGTCAACCTGAAGAGTTGAATTGGACAGGAAAGAGTATTTTCTTTGAGTTATAATATTGGGGGACTCTGAGTTTGCGACATAATTTGGATGTAATACATATAGAAAAAAACATATGCGAGAGTTTAGTGGGCACACTCTTCAATATTTCGGGTAAGACAAAAGACATTGTAAATGCTAGATTGGACCTATAAGATCTTAGAATTCGCAGTGAATTGCATTTACAGGTCACTCCTCGAGGTCTTATTAAGCCACATGCTAGTTACGTGCTAACTTAATCAGAGAGAAAATCATTATGTGATTGGCTGAAAATGGTTAAATTTCCTGATGATTATGCATCGAATATTGGGCGTTGGGTCAGAGATGATACAATAACGGGGTTAAAGAGTCACAATTGTCATATGCTTCTGGAGATTCTCCTTCCTGTTGGAATTCGACCTTATCTGCCCCCGAATGTATGCGACGTCGTACTTGATCTATGTGGCTTCTTAAACAATTATGTCAGAGGACATTAACCACATCTGTTATTGACGAACTTGAGCGAGGAATCGTGATAATCCTGTGCAAGCTGGAGCGAAAATTGCAACCCGCTTTTTTTGATGTGACGGTACATCTAGCTGTGCATTTACCGGCTAAAGTTAGGAAATGAGGTCCTGTCCATTACAGATGGATGTATCCCATTGAGAGATACTATACAGTTTTAAATATTACATTCTTAAATTTTTTTTGTGCATTAAATTTATTATTAATGCAAACTTGTTGTCATATCTGCAGGGCTTTGGGACATTACAAACAATATGTGAAAAACAAGGCGCGACCTGAAGGGTCAATAGCAGGGGTTGTTTTAATAAGTGAGGCAATAATATTTTTTTTCGATGTACATGCAGAATATTGAAACTCATTTTAATCATCGGCCACGAAACTATAATGGAGATGCAAGTAATAAGCAAGATATCACAGTGTTCCATCAAAATTGCAGACCGTTTGGAGCAGTAGGTGTCAAATTACTAATATTTGAGGAAGCTCAACGTGCGCATTGGTTTATATTGAGTAATTTCGATGAAGTGCAACCGTATTTAACGTAAGTCTTTTTTGTGCAAAACTGTATTTTTATTGTTATACATTAATGTAACTCATTTTTTTGTAGGCAACATATGACAATGCTACAATGTAGTGGTGACCACAACGTTGATGGAAGACACACAAAAGATTTTCCTAAATGGTTTGAGACAATTGTAAGCCCTAACATTGTCTATTTATTTTTATTCTAACAGATTATATTTCAGTTTGTTATATTAACACATAAATATTATCATGTGTTAGATAAACAACCAAGTG
Source organism: Zanthoxylum bungeanum (assembly GCA_019454045.1). Taxonomy (NCBI): domain Eukaryota; kingdom Viridiplantae; phylum Streptophyta; class Magnoliopsida; order Sapindales; family Rutaceae; genus Zanthoxylum; species Zanthoxylum bungeanum. Next base: position 105,939 of record SKCR01029814.1, read on the forward strand.
CAAAATGGTCAACTGGACTCGTCTTCCTCGGTGGTTTCCTTGGCATATGGGGCTCAAAAGCAGGCTTACGAATACAGTGGATGCATTGTGAATGGAGTTAGATTTCATACCGAGTAGTGAGATGTTTCACATGTCACTCAGAATTATGGAATTGTAGTCCTAGGAGAACACGGCTCAGATATTATTGACTTCTACGGAGTGTTGCAATCAGTCATTGAGTTGATATACAGACCCAGACGACGTATTGTGCTATTCGAATGCTATTGGTTTGACACAAATGCCAGAAAGAGGAGAATTCAAGTTAGTAATCATCTAACATCAATTAATGTTCAACGTTATTGGTACAAGAATGATCCATATATTTTTTGTACCCAAACACGGTCTGTGATATATATATTCGATCCAAAGCTAGGAAATGGATGGATGGTGGTAGAAAAGTTACAACATAGGGGCATTTGGGACACGCAGGAGAAAGATAGTGTTGAAATATCAGATGAAACACAAGAAGTCTCTGACAACTGTGAAGTTGTTGAACAGATATTTCATTTACCAAATGTCATCGTTCCTGAAAATATCACGTTAACTCGAGAAAATACAGACGTTGAGATAATTCCTCATTCTGAAGTTAGCGTGGAAACAGCAAATGAAGAAGAATTTGACACTGAAGATGACTTCGAGTCCAGTCACAAATCCTCAAATGCTGAAGATAATAGTGACTAATCTAGTTAGTATATGATGTGATGGATGAATAATTTTTACTATTATAATATTCCTTCCTGTTTTCGTTTTGAATTATTATCATCATGGATGATTGGTGTTGTTGTTGTCATGAATTATCAGTATATCATGGTTGAATGGTTGTTTTTGTTATTATTAAAATAATTTATTATCATATTATTAATATCCTTTAGCGTCGACATACGATTTCGACGCTAAAATACCGCCTTTAGCGTCGAAATATTAAATCGATACTAAAATCATAACATTTAGCGTCAAATAAATTAATCGACGCTAAAGGTTAGACTTTTAGCGTCGATTAGTGTTTCGACGCTAAAGGTAAGAAATTAATTTTCCCTCGAAAAAATTTCCTTATTTTTCAGTTATCGCCATTGTTTTAACGTCGACAATTACGATGCTAAAATGAAAAAATTTTGACGGTAAAGGGTTATTAAAATCCCTAATTTTGGTTTCCCCTCATTCTTCTCTGCTTCACGTAGTCAGTTACTTTCCTCTAAATTTCGACGTTCACCAGCTTTAATCTTCAACTATCATCATTTGGGACACGCAATAATCAAGGCAATGGGTTTCCCCGCAATCTTCAACTCTTATAATGGTTCAAGTTTTGGGTGATATTATTTGTAGATTTTTATTTGGATTGTTGAAGTTGATAAATAAAATTGGAAATGTAAGTGTGGCAGTTTGGTATGGTTATGATGAGGACTTGATGTTGTGGTTTAATAATGTTGTAGACATGTGTATTGAGCTTAGAAAATGATGGAAAGTTGATTAATTGTGGTTGATGACAATTGCATGTGTGTGGATGGCCGAATTCCTAGGAATGAAGAATATGAAATATTCTTGATATGTTGAAATGGTGAAAAAATAGATTGGTGAATAATGAAGTCGTGACAAGAATGTGTATGTGTGTGTGGCCGAATAAGAATAGTTTTTGTTAGAAATATTGATGACTTATTGTGTGAAGATTGTGTAGAGTTGTTAATGAAATCTTATTAGTAGGCCGATGTAGAGTTGGTCGAGTGTAACTTATTAAGAAAACATGATTAGCTAAGACTTGTAATAGTTGTTTCCATGTTTAAGGAGTTGTACCATTTTTTGTATAGGTGTGCAATTTTGAGCCCAGGACAGCAGTAAATTGGTGTTGTTCTGGGCAGAACATCAGCAATTTGCTGCTGTTCTGGTCTCAGAGCAGCAGCAAATTGCTGATAATGGTGACGGTTGCATTACGTAATTCTTGAGTTCAAGTCATTTTCAGGTGAAAATTACATTAATACACATACAACGATCATTAGACAGTGAGAAGGACAATAGTTAGTAGTTTTATTGCTCATGATTTAATAGTAATACTAATAGATTCAGTACCAATAATACTTGTAATAAAATCAATTTTACGGTATAGATGCTAGAACATATTGTTGCATCGGATGCTAGGACAGTCTTAAATGTATATTGTTGCATGTAATGAATATGAAGTGTAGATTGAGCATATGATGAATGAAAAAACAAAGCATGTTGTTTTTGTCACTTTTAATTACAAAGCATTGTCATTTGCAGATGGCACCGGGCAATCGCATACGGGCTAATGCGACTCCATCTACATCAGCAAGGACAGATGCCCATGCTGGAGTCTCTGCTAGCACAGGTGACTCGAGTACAGCGAAGGGTCGATGACGCACCCGTGGCCTGGGGTTGGTTAAGCACGTTAAGGCTCACAACCGTATCCAGATTGAGATATCAGATGATGGATAAAGACAAGCCGGACAACATAATTCAGCGTTTACTACAGCCATATGTGCTACAACTCGGTTTGAAGCTCCCCAAAACTACGTTTCTTTGAGAAAGATACCGTGGGAGATGAAAATCAACCAGCTCTTCTCTTCGCTACTTGTGAGTTTCCTTACGGTATTAAGTTTTCGATACTGTTTGTTAGTTAAAATTTTATTTTATATTCATTTTTACTCGGTTGTTATTCATGTAGGAGTGGTTCGACTTTGATCTGACCAAAGTGAATGTCCAACAGTATATTGACTACCACATGGGGAAAAGTTATAAAGATTATAGGACAAAAGTCCTGAAACCAATATTCGACGAACATGGACCTTCGGATGCTCCACAACATAAGCCTGATTTTATAGAGGAGCAAGACTGGACATTCTTGTGTGGGCTTTGGTCTAGCAAGAAATACGAGGTAAATTTTAAAATAAACAGAAATTTATAATTCTCTTTCTTTTCGGTACTTACAGTGTTGTTAAATGCAGGATAAATATCACGCAAATGTGGAAAATCGAAGTCACTTGCGTTTTAACCACCATGGAGGTTCGAAGCCATTTATCCAACATCGTGCCAAACATTCTGAGGTAAATATATCATAATGTGAAATTTAACAGTTCATTATTTTTACTAATGTGGAATAATACTAAATGTATTTTCTGTTTTTAGCAAAGTAGCACATGTGAGGTGCAATCATTTCCAGATTTTTTCCGAGTGACGCATTACAATGAGAAGAACAAATTGATAAATGAAGAAGCTGAACGCTGCTATGTAAGTTTAAGTTTTTAAAATAAAATAATTTTTTTATATATGTTAATTTTTTTTTTCAAATTCTAACATTAACTTATTTTTTTAAACAGAACAAAATGATGGAGCTCCAACATCAAACTCAAGAGACAAGGTCTGACCCGATACCAGATGAGTAGTTGTCGCAATTGGTTTTCAAGAACCAGACAGGTTACAACGTCGGCATTGGCACTCGTAAGAAGCCAATGTCATCTGCACGCACTACTGTTTATTCGGACAATGACTCGTGTCTTCGAGACCAGCTAGCCACCACCCAAGACCAGCTAGCCACCACCCAAGACCAGCTATCCACCACCCAAGACCAGCTGAAGAAGAGTAAGGAGGAGCTACAACAGGTCAAGGTGGACCACGAGAAGAAGTTGGAGCTGTTGAGGTTGGTGCTCAGAGCGCCAATTCCCGGTTGTATTTCTTTATGAATACTTCTATAAAACGTTATTATTATGAATAATATATGCAGTTTCTATAATATAATGTATCTTTTAATATGGTAAAGACGTAATGACCTTAGAATGACTAGTCATGGTACTATTGTAAAAGCGTCGCAACTGACATTGAGTTGTATCATGACGTTGTCATTCTCAGACAGTTCCTGGTCAAGGTTTACACTACTTGGTCAGTATAGTAAACCCGTTGAGACCGGTACATGTCGTATACTGGAATATATGATTCCAATTGTTTCTCAATGAACCATAAGTCTTGGAGACTAGTATAGACGTGTAGGTGTTTATAGCGGATAAACACTGAACGACTCACCGAAGATTCTTAATGGATGGTACACCAACGTCAATAAGAATCTTATCGGGTTGAGTAGCACTTGTGATTCTTCGACTTGAGATACCACTGTGGGCGCATGAGACATCTTCCACACTTAGATGACAGTCACGTCACCGATCTATTTAGATCAGACCTCCGCCTGTTCGTGGGTGTGGATAGATCCTCAGGGTATCTTGTGTGTATCGAGATAGGATCCGTCAGTTCTGTGTAACAGAGCATAGGTAGTCCATATGATTAGCAAACAGATAAAAACCATGGGCCTGTGGTACAATTTAGAAGTTAGTTATAAATGTTCTTTTTTAGATTGCTAATAGAATAGTCGACTGGATAATCCCTATAGAGATTTGACGTTTACATCTATATCTCTGGGATATATCCGGATACCTGTGACGGAGGAATTATACATTTTCCATGACCTCAACCTGTATGATTTAGCAAGTTTATCTGTGATCGTCATAATTTACGGGTGGATAAATTATGGACACGAAATTGGATTTCGCGAGGGATATACCTGAATCTAAAGAGTCTCACTAATGAAATATACTCGTAGAGCACTAGGGTAACATTTATAAATGATACTGATTATTTATAAAGTCGTTTAAAGGTTAAACGTAAAATACATGTGTATGGACCTGATAGTCATTTCCTTAATTTTTGTGTATTTGCATTTAATGCTTGATTAATTCAAATACACATTAATTAATTGTCAAATTGAGATATTTGACTAATATTATGTTTATATATATGTATTTGATATTTATTGTAAATATAATACATATATTTAATATATTTGTATTTAATTAATTAATTAATTAATTAATTGTTAAATGATTAAATTAATTAAAATATAAATATCTTAAAGTTATAATATTCCTTTTGATGACTTGAGTTGCCTTTGTTGACTTGTTATAAAGTTATTAAAGTTGTAATGATTAAATATAACAAGTTGATAAAGCTAATTAAATGAAACAAAATTGAAAAATATCTAGATATTTTAATTACCAATTTTCGGCCAAGGCTTGTTTTTTGGTATAAATTGTTTTGTTTTCATTTAGGGTTTCATAACCTTGAAACACTTATCAAATACTCCATTAAAAGAAAAAAAAAAAAAAAAAAAAAAAAAAAAAAGAAAAGAAAAGAAAATAAAATAAAAACAAGAAAAAGCTTGGATTTTAGTAAGTTTTTCCAACTTGCTATTAGAATGAAAAATGTTCCTTGGGTTCTAGGCTTTATGCTATGAGTTTCATTTGTTTTTCTATTATTTATTCTTTGTATTTTTGATGGATGAAAGATTTGGAAAGTGTTGAGCATGTATAAGTTTCAAAAGAATGCTTCTAATATGTTAATAAGCACACTTTTGAAAGTTTGAGAAACTTGTTGCTAATCTAGAGTTGTTGACCCACTCTTAAATGACCTAGATTTGATCTATAGTTATTTCATTGTGTTGAGACTTGATTTGAATGGAAGAAACATGATTGAAGTATTGAATTTTGTCAATTTGGTCTAATTTGTCCAATTTGAAGAAATTGAAAAATTAGGGTTTAAGACCACTTCCAAATTTGGGGCTTTTCATTTGTATGGTGTATTTGGATGTGTATATGATACATATTAAATCTTATGTTGATTGGATTTCATTTGCATGTGTTTTGAACAATGGAAATGCAAAATGCACTTACCCCCCCCCCCCCCCCCCATTGTGAAGCTCACGACCTTGGGCCAATTTTTTGGACATGTTAAATTCATATATAGAATTATTTAGAATCATTCAAAATTATTTTGAACAATTTCGAATTAAAAATAAACCAAATGCTTGGTTTAGGGGTAATTCGGTAAATTCACATAAATTTGATTTATAGTGTTTTATTTCATAATTTGATTATTGGATAATAAAAAATAAGTTTATTTTATTAATCCGAGAAAAAGTTTTGAAATCGGAAAATTTTGATTTTCCACTATTCCGCTGCGTTACCGGATTTCCGCAATAAAACCCCTTCAGGATAGTTCGACCAGCATATACGGGCTTTCCGGGAGATGTTGGAGGCCTCACTCGGTCAGGGTGCATTGGGCTCGAGCGCCCCCACATCACAGTAGCAATAAATTTTATATCCATTTATATAAACATTCTGAACAGATAGTTTTAATATAATATGTATTTTTTTTAATAAATTTTCATTATAATAATAAAATAATTATTAGAATATTTCCTAATTATGTTATTAATCATGAATTGTTTTTCAAATAATAAAATTTTTAAAATATTAAATTAATAATTTTAGAGCAAAATTATGTAAATTAATATTTTTTTTTTTAAAAAAACACATTTTTAAACTATTTTCGTCAAATTATTCGACGCTAAATGTGTTTTTGGCGTCGAATAGTTCGACGCTAAAAGTTTAAAAATCGCCGCTGTAAGTATACAAATATTATTTTTTTATTTACTTTAGCGTCGTTTCGGTTCGACGCTAAAAGTCTAATTTTTAGCGTCGAATTATTTCATCGCAACACATGAACTATAGCGTCGGGAACTTTTATTTAGCGTCGAAATAAATTGGACGCAAACTGACAGTTTTTAGCGTCGAAAATCTCTATTTTGACGCTAAATATCGTTCTCGTCCACATTTTGGCGTCCAAGTTTGGCGTCTAAATTTTTGGACGCTATTTTTCGTTTGCGTCGAACGTGTGACTTTTGGCGTCGATTATTTTCGACGCTAAATGACATAATTTTTGTAGTGTTGGTCTTAATTCTATCAAGAAATAAAGCCAATAATGGATTTGTACCTTTTTTTATGCTGCACATATCCAAATAAAGGGGAATCTCCAAGAATGTAAAGATTGTTTGTCCATAAGCAAATTAAACTTGCAAAACCTCACCGAGAACAAACTTGAAGAGCAAAGAGACCACTTAATCGAATGAGCTCTATTAGAACAGGTAAGATGAGGCTGAATAATGGACCAAATTCTTCCCAAATCATCCTGTTCAGAAATCCTTAAACAACGCCTTCATATACCAGACATAGTTGTATTGCATGTAATTGTTCACTGAATATAAAATTAGCTATCAATATTAGTTAGATATTATAATTAAAAAGTATGATTAATAAACGGTAATTTATAAACGGCGATATTTATTTTTTTATATTAATAAAATAATTGAGGTGCACTTCTTTAAAATTTCGATGGTATGTAAAAGTTAAAAATATCAATTTTTATAAAACTCAGTTTTTAAAAGAAATCACGATTAACTTTCGTATTTTTTTATGTTAATTAAACATCTAAAACTTATATTTTGATCAAAACACAATTACATCATCTCTACAAAAATTAAATCACGATACCAAACAAGGCCAATTGTGGTTTATGGAACAATCTTTGTTAGCAATTCATATTGTTTACTTGATTTTGATTTTGAAGGCGGTTCCAAGTGCCAATAACTTGGCTTTCTGAGGTCAATTTCCATAAACTTCAATGAGAAATTAAACAAATATGTGAAAATAAAATTTGCTAAACTTAGTGGAAATGATGATGATAGATCACCAATATATCCCCATTAAAGCAAAGTTTGATGTGTAGATGCATATTCCAAAATTTAATTATAATTTTGGTGCATATTAATTTCAACAAACCATCATCTTTTTACTTGACTTTCTGTCAATTTCTTCACTAACCCTTTCAAGTTTTCTACATCTCCCATTATTAAAAGTACCCAATACACATTTCCGAGCCGCCGAGTCTACAAACCTAATCTAATACAGAAGATGATACACAAATTTAAACCCTTTTGTCAAAGATTGTTGGCTAATAAATCAATAATATATGTGATAAATAACCCCATTTAGTGTTTATTAAGGATAATTAATTAGTGGGTTTAGTGGCTTAAGCAGGTTATTAAGTCAGCTTAACTTATGTTTACTAGTTAGGTGTTTCTCCAATTCACTATTTTTCCAATATGTTTGTGGCTTATAATACTTATGTTGAGGTAAATTTGTATCATTAGTACCAGGGTGCTTTTGGGGGAGAATTCACGTATGTTTATAATTTTATAGGACAGTCGTGTGAGACCTATCATATTTTATCATTATTATAAAACTGGTTTTTAATGACCTGCAATTTATGACGGTTTTAATAAAAAAAAGTCATTAAAAAATAAAAGATGACAGTTCTTATAAAAATCGTCATCTTTTGTTTGACTATTTATGATGATTTTTCCAAAAAAAACCGTCATAATATTTTAAATATGATAAATAATGACGGTTATAAAATAAAATCGTCATATTGATTTAAATATTTTATGACGGTTCATTGTTTTTGAAATGAAAACATGACGGTTATTATATAATAACCGTCATCTTTTCCATGTTATACATTTAATGTCGATTTTTTCACTGAAAATTAATTTAAATACATATAATTAATTTAAATTTTACTTTCACCGTTATAAATTTTACATGTAAACATTTTCAGATATTAGCAATTGGATTCGTAACATTGAACAACATGCTTCAGATAATGTCAACATAAAAAATTAATAATAATAATTATTATTATTACTTAATAATAATAATAATAATAATAAATAACTAATGATATTTGGGTGCATCACACACACACACTAATAGTCATTATAATTTATAACAATAAACATATCATAACTTGGTGGTAACTATGTTACACCTTCAACCTTGAGGTCAAGAGTTCAAGTTATATTAATTGCATCAATTTGTAGAATTAAGTGTGGATGATGTGGGCTTATAACAATAAACATATCATAGTCTGGTGGTATTTATGCTACACCTTCAACTTTGAGGTCAAGAGTCCAAATCATACTAATTGTATCGATTTGTAGAATTAAATGTGGATAGTGTGGGCTTAGATTAGGTTGGTCATTGGGTGATACTACCTAGTTGTGAGCCCAAATGTGGTTGGTTAGGTGGGGTTCATGGTAGGCCCCTCAATATATATTTTTTAATATAGTGAAAAATATGACAGTTTTTTTGTAAGAACCGTCATAAAAATTCACTTTTTATGACGATTTTAATGAAATAACCGTCATAAAATATAATTTTTATGATGTTTTTACAGCTGTTATAAAAACTCGAGACTTTTTATGACCCTGTATAAGATGACGGTTCGAAAACCGTCTTAAAAAATCCTTTAGAACCGTCACAAAATATCTTTTATAGTAGTGTATGGAACAAAAGGTTAGGCAATAAAATATCAATATATCCCAAAAAAATGAGGGTAACTGAGATAAGAATGCTTAGATGAATGTATGGGTGAACTCGGAGAAACCGAGTTAGAAATGAATAAATTAGAAAGAAAATGGGCAAATCATCGATTAAGGAGAAAATAATAGAAACACAATTTAGATGGTTATAGCATGTCTAACATAGATCTCTAAGTGCTCGCGTGAGAAAATAAGAACAAATAGTGTTACCAGATATCAAGGGGGTCGGGGAATACCTAAGTTCACATGGACATAAATCATAGAAAGAAATCTATATTCTGCTGAGAATAATTAAACAATGATTTCCTATAGAGTACAATAGTGTTAAAAATTTCACGTAACGACCTCACTTAATAGGAGAATATTTTATTTGGTTTGGTACAATTATACTTAAATTTGAAAGCAAGACGGGGGATGGCAACTTGGTCTAATCTATTGGATATCCGACCATAACCGACTGAAAAAATTATCCAATATCCGAAGTTTAATAGATATTAGTCGGTTTCAAATATAAATTATGTATCCGGAATACTTTTCGGTCGGTTGTGGTATTAGGATATTGGATATCCGATATCCAATATCCAATATTCGACCGAAAATTAAAAAAAAATAAAAGAAATTATAATAATATTAATTATAAAACCAATATTAAAAAAATTATAATAATATTAATTACAAAACCAAAATTAAATAAAAAATATAATAATATTAATTATAAAACAAAAATTAATAATTTAAATAAATAAATGATTAATTTTATTTTCGAATTTTATCATATTCCTTTTTTTTTCAATTTTTCGGCTATTTCGGTCGACTACGGATATCCAACTTTTCGGTCGATTTCGGATATGGATATCGACTATGAAACTTTTTCCAGTTATGGATAGGTATTGAATGTTGGATTTGATTTCAGTTTCGCTTTCGGTTTTGTCCAAAATGGTCGGATATCTGGCGATTGCAATTCCTAAGGAGGACAATCAAAATATTTGATAAATTAATGCCTATTTTATTTGGTAGCTAATATTTATTAACTGCCCAATCTATTATGATTGAGTGCATCTAGATTTCATTTTACAACCTCATTCACAATAGTTTTGAATTAAAAGTCATAACACCTCAAACCCAAATACTCTAAATCTCTATTGAGGCCGGATTCTAAAATGATGTTGATGCATATATAGTACTAGGATTATCTCTTATTTTGAGCTTTTACATGACTTAATACAGAGTTGTGGACAAAAAAAATAAATAAATAAAAAAGGGATAAAATTAATGTCATAAGATCCTTAAATTGTACCATGAGGGCTTTTCCCTCGCACCCCAATCCCTTCACTCTAACAATTAGCCATATACATATATTAGCCATATTCTAACAGATTCCAAAACCAAGTCATATATACGTTCGATTAGAAAATGTATTTATGCTTCAAGCAATAAAAAAGGTGAGATTTAGAATATTGCCAGCAGTTCAAATGATTATGATTATATGTTGTAATTGAATTTGACCTAAAAAGATTAAATAATAATGACCTCCAGCATATAGCTCAATGTTTGGTCATGAAACATTGACCTATGTGGTCAGTCGTCCTCTAGGAAAAAAAATTAATGGTCTCTAATTTTATATTATTGCCCCAACATAGACGGCAATGAATTATAAGGACGTGTTTGGATGCAAAAGCTTTAAGATCTAAGCATTTCTTATGTGGAAAAGAAAAACCTAATCACTTTGCTACCAATTATCCTTTATCAGTGAGATTTGTCCATAATAGCACCTCTTCTACAATATCTGAGTATGATTGGACAGTGAATTTTAGTCCTTGATCGGAATCTGCTTCAAAAGCTTAAAACTTGAATATAATCTCTATTTGATTTTTTTTAAATTTTTTTAAATTTATGGAAGATCTAAATTTCTTCTTTAAATATATTTTATTATTTCATTATAAAGAAAAAAAAATTGAAAACCTCTATCTAGCTCATTGTAGAAACTAATTAGCTTTCGTTTAACAGATCACTATTGATAAGGATCAAATTGAGATGAAAATAAGACCGAGATAACAAATTCCCAAAACTAACAAAACTAGGCCCCAATATTAATAATAACATGAGTTTTTATTCACTCGACACATGAATTAAATTTACATCTTATAAATATGAGTCTAATCAATAGTTTTTATATCGTACTTGATCGATCAGATTAGACCGGTTAATTTCTGAATAAAAAGTGAAAGCATTAACTTGTTCTAGCAGTTGAGGTTTCTGAATTAATGAAGAAATTAAACACATTTCTCCTATAGCAAAGATTATGTATGTGTTAGATAGAAATAAAAATTTGAAACGAGATAAAAAAAACAGGTGATTTAGCGGTGAGAATTTCACCTACTCCGTTTAAGTTCGGATCGGATAGCTTGACAGCGGGATTTTCAGCGTTTACAAAAAAAAAAAATCAACAGATGATCCACGTATATAAAATTTTCGACCCTACACTCATCATGAATTTACATGTTCTTGCAAAGTCAAACAATTATAAGGCCAAAAACGTAGGTAAATGTCATATCCAGTATATAAAACTTCTGCTACAAATATGGTCTGGAAACTGTATTAATATATGTACTCTTACCTTATTTTGTTTTTCCTAGAAAGAGGTTGTTTCCAAGATTTAAAATCGTGACCAAATGAATAACAAATTAATACTTCACCATCACGATAGACCTAAAACATAGATGTAAAATTAAAAATAACAAGAAGTTAGCTAGCTAGAATTATATTTTATAGCTCAAACTTGGTCATTTAGCTGACAAAAAATGCAAGAAACAGGCTTGGCCAAGTATCTAGGGTTATCATCTCCAGCCATGATCACAACAATCTTTGGCTCCATCTCCACCTGCATCTCTACTTGCTTATTATGACCAGATTTTTCTTCAACTTCAGTTGCCGAATTCGAAGAAGATTTTCGATATGAACAAGCTAAAATAAACAAAGCTATAGAAATGAGTCCCATCATGAGCCCTAAGCCACCAAAGAGACAAAGAACAGGTGAGTTCCAATGCCCTAATCCCCCTGTTGTTGAGTTGCTTGCACTTGCAGGCCTCATCATCTCTCTAGCTAGTTTTAATTTTGCTGGTGCAATTTTTAATTATCAGGTTTATTTCTTTGGTATTTATAGCTCAAAAGCTGAAGATGCACAGTGCCTGGATTGGATTAGAAATAAAGAAATATTGGTGTTTCTTTCTCTTTTTTTTAATTATTTTTTTTAGAGATACAGAACTACCCTTTTGTTTTGAACAAAGGGTGATTCTTTCTTGAGGTCTACTTAATGCTAGGGCATCAGTTGAATTATACGATTCTTGGCTTAAATAGGCAGCCGCATAATAATCAACTTGTTTAATTTATCAACTTTAAACAATGTATAGTGAGGTTAGAATGTGAGATTCTTTAATTTATTAAGTTAATGACTATATTAAAATATAGAAAAACACATATTATAATATATTAAGAGATAAATAATATTATATTGAAATTTGTATTTTCTTTATCTTTTAGTAGTATTTAATATTTGTTATATTATATTATATTATTTTCAATATCCGAGATATGTAATAACACGGTTAAATAATGATAATGAAAATGGTGAAAATAAAAAATAATAATAATAATAATTGATAGTAACAATTCTAAAAAAAACTGAGTATCAACATTTGGGTCCCTTGGTTTTTATATTTTCACAATAGAACAGAGTTTTCCATAAATATCAAATAGGTTCCTGACCAATTTGACCATAGTGGAATGATGGCAAGTGCCATGTGTCTTTAGAATGCGTAGGCAAAATTCAAGGACATGTATAGTTCTTTTAGGGCATATTTCTTGAGGTTTATGGTGCCAAAACAAGCCCGTCCCATGGGGCAATTTTTGGGACACAAAACAGCCCATGTGTGGCAGTGTTTCAGCTTGGAACAATGACTTTTAGGGGTTGTTTTGGCTAGTTACGGGATTCAGCTCTAACGGCTAATGTGGTGCTTTATTTTATACATAATAAAGGTTTTTAAAAAGTTTCTCATGTGTATAAAGATTGTTAGTTAATTAGGCATAGGGCTTAGATCTTGTAGGATCTTATTTACCTTATTAAAAGTAGGATTTACCTTAATAAATTAGGATTGCTTGTATAGGGTGGTTTTATCTTCTTTATTAGAATAATATTTGTTTGTGTATTTAAGAAAAGCCTCATTAAAGATAATGAATAAGTTATTCGACATATTCTCTCAATCTTTACAGTTCCCTATGACATAAACACCAAAGCATAACAGGCACTTGCGTAAAAAAAATAAATGCACAACGAATCAAGACTTAAAACCTTATTTTATGAGCGAGACATAGCCGAAGAAATCTCATCTTTTGAGACACCAAGTCCATAAAATATGTGTTCAAACCCAACACCACTAGGACCTGAAAATAAGTAATATTGGTTGCATGCTATAATATTCTCTCCCTAATTATGATGAGCTCATAAATGAAAACTCTTTCGAGTGAAGGGTTTTTGCCCTTATCTTTGAATTTTAGCCAATTGGCTCTTATGCTCTTGAGTTTTATGTAAACTGTTTGTTTTTTATTTTTATGTTACAAGGGGATAGCATTAGGTCATCTAGTCAAAGGTCGCACGATTTAATGAGTTAAGTATGATATAGATTAGACTGCCACTCCAAAAACTCATACATGCGACTAAGTCTTAACAGGTAATAAAAAAATGTGTACGTGAAATGCAAGCACAAGATATACAAAGGATTTTTATCACATACACTCATGCACATAGTGAAATTTCCGATAAGAAATAACAAGTAACAACTATTCCCAATATGGGGTGAATTGGGTTATTGTCTAATAATGCAGAACTTAAATTCTTTATGAATTTTAACTAGACTTAATGATTAAGCTTAGGATGATTTTCTCTATTCCGATATATAACATATATACAAGTTTCTACACAATAAGCATACAAATCAATAAAAGCTTGCAATAAGTAAATAGTAAGGGATAGAGAAAATAACACTGTGATTTATAGTGGTTCGGCCAACAATGCCTACGTCTTCTCCCCCAAACCGCGCTTGAAGTTTTTCACTATCACCGAGTTTTTTGTGGCTCACTCGCAACCAAGAGTTTTACACACTAGGTTCACTCCAAACCCTTACATTTTTAGTTTTAGATAAAGGCTCACTCAAAAACCTCAAGTATGAGTTTTGTCTGCAGGCTCACTCAACAACCTTTACAATATGAGTTTTAGCTAGAGGCTCACTCACAAACCTATCACAAGTGTTTGAATAAAACGATTTACAAACACACTTAGGTACTCACAAAGATAATGAAGATTCTAAGTGTGAGTTGTTTACCCAAATGTTCTAAGCTCACTACAAAAGATTAAGAAGGTGTAGTGTGTGAGCTTGATGTATGAGAGTGTATGATTATGAAGATTAATGAAACTCTCTGTTTCTTCCTTAGTATATGATCTATGAAGGTTCTATAACATGCAAAAATGAATTGGAGCTCTATTTATAACAAAAAATAAAGCTTCCCCAACTCCCATGTCTGAGACCGGTATGCCGGTCTCCAGACACTGATATGCCGGTCTGGCATAGTAACGACTCTCAACGGCTATATTACCGTTTGAATATACCCATTGGGACCGATATGATCACATGTATGGGGACCGGTATGGTCCTTACCGGTTCCAGTGAGCTTGCATAATAAATGGCTCACCGGTATGGACATCGGTAAAGAGACCGGTATGGTTCGTGCCTGTTCCAGTATGCATGCAGGGGTTTGGTGGCCGGTTTGGCTCACTGGTATAGTGGCTGATTTGATGCATGTCGGTTCTAGTAGCTATGCAATCTCCATGAACACCAGTATGGTAGACCGGTATGGGACCGGTATGGTCTGTGCTAATTCCAAAGAGCATCAAAACAGAGCATTAGATCAGTATGGGCACCAATATGTCACTCGAATGCCGGTCTCAGTACAAAATGCAGGATTTGAAGGTTTTGCACATGACCTAATGCATATATATGAATGTGCAGGTGTCCTATGAGCTTAGATACCTGGATAAACAATTCACATTACATTTTAAAGCTCTAAGGTAAGACTAAGCAAGATTATCTTCGTTTTTCCGTTAGTCTTCACATTCATGCTCTTCATCATCAACGTGCTTTGACATCTTTTTGTAATATCTCGTTGATGCGCTTTGAAGACTTCTAGTGTTGACGTCATCAAAATTCATCATGTGAATGTGTCCCTAACACATAGAGCATCAAGAAAAATAAAAATATATTATACATGCAATATATCCTACATACCATGATCACATACAATAAGTTTTTCATGCTCTATCAAGCCATAAAATATTTTTGGTCTTTTTCATTTTATATATATTTTTTATTTTTTATTACAAAATAATAAAAGATACAACATGGCTTGTCATTATCCAATGGTATGTGGAGTTGTAGTCCCTATTGCAGATCATACTACCGTCTATTTGGAATCGGCTATGAAATTTATGTACAGGTTTCCATCCTATATACTAAGGGATATACAATAAAAATAAAGACATACACACCCATATGCAGTGAAAACAAAAACTTACAGTCATGTAAAAACATAAAACACACGCAAACACACATGCAATGGGAAATATAAATGCAGCTTCTAAGGGCTCATCGGTATGGACACCGGTATAGGGACCGGTATGGTTCGTGCCGGTTCCAGTATGCATGTAGGGGTTTGATGGCCGATTTGGCTCACCGGTATAGTGGTCTGTTTGATGCACGCCGATTCCAATAGCTATGCAATCTCCAGGAACTCCGGTATGGTATATCGGTATGGGATCGGTATGGTTTGTGCCGGTTCTAGAGAGCATCAAAACATAGCATTAGACCGGTATGGTCACCAGTATGGGACTGGTATGCCGGTCTCAGTACAAAATACAGGATTTGAAGGTTTTGCACATGACCTAATGCATATATATGAATGTTCAGGAGTCCTTTGAGCTTAGATATCTGATAAATAATTTACATTACATTTTAAATCTCTAAGTTAAGACTAAGCAAGATTGTCTTCATTTTGCCGCTAGTCTTCACATTCATGCTCTTCACTACCAACGTACTTCGACATCTTTTTGTAATGTCTTGCTGATGCGCATCGAAGACTTCTAGTATTGACATCATCAAAATTCATCATGTGACTGTGTTGCTAACACATAGAGCATCAAGAAAAATAAAAACATATTATACATGCATAACCATATATCCTACATATCAGGATCACATACAACAAGTTTTCTATGCTCTATCAAGCCATAAAATATTTTTGGTCTTTTTCATTATATATATATTTTTTATTTTTTATTATAAAATAATAAAAGATACAACATGGCTTGTCATTATCCAATGGTACGTGGAGTTGTAGTCCCGAGTTCAGATCATACTACCGTCTATTTAAAATCGGCTATGAAATTTATGTATGGGTTTCCATTCTATATACCAAGGGATACACAAAAAAAAACAAAGACACATACACCCATATGCAGTTAAAACAAAAACATACAGTCATGCAAAAACATAAAACACACGCAAACACACTGGGAAAAATAAATGCAACTTCTAAGAAGAGTTACACCGAAGTGCACTCTCATCATGCCTTTTAGACTCAAGGCATTCAGAAGTAGATGAGAATTCTGATGAGCAGAAAATATATCACTATTTACCGTCATTTTTAATTAATATTTTTTTTTGGAATTTGATGAACATTTTGATGTGTTTTTGTTTGTTTTGCAAATAAATAAAGTTTTGGTATTCAATGGAATTAACTCGGGGTAAAACGACGAAAAACTGACAAAAGGGCAAAAATGAGAAAATTATTGTTCACGCGTCGCGACGCGCCTCAATTATGCAGTCTACCGACACGTGTCATCACTGCATCATCACTGTACAAGTGTCACGACGTGCATGACCTTCTACGTTGCAACGCACCGATAAATGCGTGCCACGTGTCAATATCTCGGCAAGTCCCGTACACATGTCATCAATCCTCGCGCGTCGCGACGCGCAAGCCTTCATGCGTCGCGACGTTCATACTGAAAATTTTCTTATAAATTGAAGCTGATTTCATTTTCCATTTTCATACTTTCCTTAAGTTTCTTAATAAGGATTTAAGAATTGTATCTTGTTAGTATTTATTTTTAGTATTCTAATTATGTATTTTTATTTTTAGTAGTAATAATAGTTTGTTTGTTTTATCTTTATTTTATGTTTTGTAGTTAATTTCCGCTAGGGAAAGGGTGAAACTTTTATTATTGATGAGCGAAAAATATATCAATATTTACAACCCATTTTACTTAATATTTTGTATAGTTTCTCCAAATTTATGAATATTTTGATGTGTTTTAGTTTATTTTATAGATAAAATAAAATCGGGACTCAATGGAACCAATCAGGACAAAATATGGAACAAATAAGGGTAAAAATGGACTTTATATTTGGATTTTGGAGGTTGGAAACTTGAAATGACGTTCTAACGAAGTACAATTTCAAGAATTTCAACTTTGCATAATTTTCATATTTTGGCCATAACTTTCTACTCCGATATCGGATTGAGGTGATTTAAGTTCCATATTAAATAAGACTCAAAGATATACAACTTTGACGTTCATAATAATTTCGAATTCTGAAGTTTGCATGACTGAAATTGATAAAATATCCGGAAGTGTGTTATGTGTAATTATTAAAGTCATTTTCAAAAACAAAAAAATATAATAAAATAAAAAATGGAAATTGTCAAACTTCTACCAAACAAGCTTGCATGTTTGGTGGAGAATTTGGTGCCATATTTTGTGTCATGTTTGGTGGAGAAATTTGTGGAGAAATTGGTGGAGGCAAAATTTTGCTTATAAATACCAAATCATTTCATTTGTAAATTTCATACTTTCCTTGGTTTCTTGAATAAGAATTAAGGATTGTATCTTGTGTGTTTTATTCAGTAGTTTTGTAATGTATTTTTATTTTTATTTTTAATAGTAATAATAGTTTATCTGTTTTTATTTTCTTTTATGTTTAATAGTTAATTTCCGCTGGGGGAAGGGTGAAACCTTTAATATGATAAGGTAGATTAATCTCACTTAATTTATAATATGAAAATTGTAATTTAATAATATGGATTAAAGTTGATACCGCCTTAATGGCTGGTTTTATTTATTTGACATAATGTGACACCGCCTATATGGTCGGTCATTAGGTGACAGATGATTACCGTCTATATGGCTGGTTTATGGACAAATAATAACACCGTCTTTATGGCTGGTTTGACTTAATTGGGTAACACTGATAATTTCTATATTATAATAAAGTGAGTTTTCTACATTTGAAATATTAAAGGTGGATCCCCTAACCCCCAACATTTTATTTTTAATCATATGAAGTGATGAAGCACAATATTCACGAGTTTAATAATTGATTTTCTTTATATGATGGGTAATACTTTAGGCTTGTTTATTGAATCTTAATCTTAATGCTTCTTGGTTCTTGATCACCAATAAGATTGATGTGGTAAACTTAAAATGAACTTGGAAAATGGATTTTAGGTTTCAGCATTAGATTCAATAACTCACGATCTCACCTTAGGGTAGATGTCCATTAGGTAGATTTCCTTACAGGATGGACATATATCTGTCGGACCGGAGTAGACACAATTGGAACTTGAACTTAATGAATTCAAGTAATTTGCTTACCATAAACATATGATTAATTGAATTACTTTGGGTGTTTGCATCTGACCATCGATAGAGATTTTTGCATATCTTCGTATTCCAAGTTAGCAAACTAATTTATTACATATATATAAGAGAATCAATTCATCATTAGAATAATATTGTGTGGAATCACAACCCTAGATGTTTATTTTTCTTTATTATCAATTTCCTTTGTTTTTTTTATTTATTTAGCAAATCCACATTCAACCAACCAATCAGCAATCATTCCCTTCTTCCTTTAATTACATACTTGTAAATAAATAGAATCAATAATTAATAACAACAATAGAACAATAGAAATTAAGTTCTCGTGGTATTGATATTTTTATACTACTTGAGCGATACGTGTGCTTGCGTTACGTGTGTGATTTCACCGATCAATTATGATAATTTAGATTAATCTCCCTTAAATTATAATATATAAATTATCTTAAAACCTGACTTAATCGGATACCACATTTATGATCGATTGGACTTAATTGGATACCGCATTTATGGTCGGTTGGAATTAATTAAAATATGACTTAATCAAGATACCGCCTATATGGTCGGTTGGTAATATAATGCATATTTATATATTATAAAGGGAGAATTCTAGATTTAAAATATTAAATGTGGATCCCCTAACCCCCAACATTTTATTTTTAATCTAGGGAAGTGATGAAGCATAATATTCACGAATTTAATAATTGATTTAATTATATTATGTGTGATACTTTGGCTTGTTTATTGAATCTTAACCTTAATGCTTCTTGTTGACTGATCACCAATAAGATTGATATGGTAAACTTAAAATGAACTTGGAAAATGGATTTTAGGTTTCAGCCTTAGATTCAATAGCTCACGATCTCACATCTTAGAGATTTCCTTCTAGGATAGGAATATCTCTGTCAGGCGTGGGTAGCCACAATTGGAACTTAAACTTAAAGAATTCAGAGTTTCTTAATTAACATAGGAATATAGTGAATTGGGTTACTTTGGATGTTTACATTCAACCATCGGAAGAGGCTTATGTATATCTTCGTGCTCCACGTTAACAACTGATTTATTACATATGTATAAGAGAATCAATTCATCATTAGAATAATATTGGGCGAATTCACAACCCTAGATGTTTTCTTTGTTATTAATTTCATTTGTTTTATTTTGTATTTTTATTTACTTATTTTAATCAAATCCAACTTGACCGGCGTAAACACACACGTATAACGCAAGCGCACGTATCGTTCAAGTAGTATAAAAATATCGATCCCACGAGGACTTAATTCCTACTGTTGTTATTAGTTATTGAATCTATTTATTTACAGGTATCTAATTATAGGGAGAATGGAATTGATTGCTTTGATTGGTTGAATGTGGAATTACTTAATAAAAATAAAATAAACAAAAGAAAATACTAAGGAAAATAAATAAACAGACTCAAAAGATCTAGGGTTTTTACTCCACACAATACTGTTAAAAGGATGAATTGATTCTCTTATTTATGTGTACTAATTCAGTTTGCTAACCTGGAACACGAAAATATGCAAAAGGCTCTTCCGATGGTCAGACGCAAATACCCAGTATAACCCAATTGAACCATATGTCTATGTCAACCACATTACCTGGATTCATTAAGTTTAAGTTCGAATTATGGCTACCCCCGCCCGACAGGTATATTCATATCATGTAAGGAAATCTATTACATGGTTATCTATCCTCAAGGAAGATCGTGGGTTATTGAATCTAAGGTTGAAACCTAAAATCCCTATGTCTAGTTCATTTTAGATTTACCTCATCAATCTTATTAATTGCCAGTTAACAAGACGCATTAAGCTTAAGACTCAATAAGCAAACTAAAGAACTACCCATAAAAAGAAAATCAATTATTAAGTGTGTGTATTGTGTTTCATCACTTCCCTAGAATAAAAATAAAATGCTGGGGGCTGGGGATCTACTTTTACTATTTATAATTTAGATATCTCCCTTAATATAATACAGAAATTAAACATGATATTACCGACCAGCCATAAAGGCGATATTCTTTATTAAGTCAATTTAAGTCCGACCAGCCATAAAGGCGGTAATAGTATTTGAACATAAACCAGCCATATATGCGGTAATTACCTGTCACCTAAAGACCAACCATATAGGCGGTGCCACATTATGTCAAATAAATAAAACCAGCCATTAAGGCGGTAATCTTTTATATTTTGAATTATAATTTCCATATTATATTTAAGGGAGATTAATCTAAATTAAAATAATAAAAGCTTCACCTTATCCCCAGCAGAAAATTAACTACTAAACATTAAAAAGAAAGGTAGAAGAAGAGAACTACTATTACTGAAAATTAAAATACATAAATTTAAAATATTTAATATATACAAAACTAGATGCAATCCTCTAAAAACAGGGAAAATCTCCCAAGGAAAGCACACCAAATGAAGTGGTGAAGGCCTGAATTTATAGGCATTTTCTGGAACCAGCGTCGCGATGCCAAAGGTCCCAGCGTAGCGACGCTGGCACTCGGTTTTAGTCCACGCGGGTTGACTACGCGTGATCTGTCGGTAGAATCTGGTGATGACACGTGTGATGCGGTAAAGGTGGTGCAATGAGAAGACAACACGTATCACACGGTGATTGGCTGAGCTTTCGGTCCAATGATCATCTGACACGTGGCACGTGTTTAGGATTGGTCCAATGAGAGATTAACACGTGGCAGCATGTGATTCACCGGTGATTCGTTCCAATGACAACTCGACACGTGGCACACGCTTGCTTTGGTCCAATAAGATTTCGACACGTGGCAGACGGCGTATTTTAGCTGATCTTCTGTGATGATGACATGTGGCACGGCGCACGTTAGTAAGGCCAGCGCATGTTAGCAAATCCAATTTCTCAGATTCTGACACGTGTCCCTCGGCGCATGTTAGCATGTCTGGCGCACGTTAGACGTCGCGACGGGTAGGGTCTTGGCGTCGCGACGCGATAAAGACCAAAATATCCCTGTTGACGCATTTTTGTCCGTTTTTGCCCCAAATTGCCTCAAGTGCTTTCCAAACTTTATTTATCTGCAAAAAAACACAAAAAACATCAAAACGTTCATAAAACTCGAGAAACAATACAAAATATTAGGCTAAATGAGTGGGAATAAGTGATATAATTACTACTCATCACACCCACAAACCTAACATTTTGTTAGTCCTTGAGCAAAACATAAAATAAAATAACATGAAAATAAAATTAACTAAGCCACTTTCGTAGGGATCACGATTGCATTTAGCGTATGCAACAAGCCTTTAAACCCCTAGGTGTCCCTAGTGGACGAATTGTAATCTCGTGAGGGTTTACAGCAATGATACCCACAAATATTTTACAAAAGTAAAAAAAAGTAATAAAACTAATGCACACAAAAGCAAAAAGACAGCGAAAAAAGAGAATAAAGATGTTAGTGACTAATCAGGTGAAACTTCTACTACAAGTTACTAGTTGTTTTGTTTCTTTCTAAATTACCGAATAAGTAGATTCTCCGATTATTTTTACCATTCTCTATATACACAGCCAACAAAATATTAATCAACTCATTTTTTCCCACAACAGTCATAAGTATAGTTGATAAGAGAGTAATATTTTTGTCCTAAAGTTCTATCAGATTTCACACATTTTGTAGCAATGGAATAATTTTTCTGATTTTTCTGATTTTTTCTTTGTTTTTTGAATTTTGACTTTTTATTTATATACAATATCTTCCGTCTATGTAGCGAGCTTTGGGTCGGTGGCTCCCAAACCAGTTGGTTTTAGGGCACCAGGTGTTAAGACACCCCTACGGACTTAATTACCCAGACTTCAGATATAAATATATTTTTTGTAGCATCTTCGATCCATGTAACGAGCTTTGGGCCAGTGACTCCCAAACCAGTTGGTTTTAGGGCACTAGGTGTTAAAACACCCTTACAGACTTAATAACCCGGATCTTAGATACTTTATTTTTGAACAACAGAAAATTTTTTTTTTTTTAACTCCATTGCTATTTAGAGATGCTTCCTCCAATTAAACTATAGCACTGAATATTACAATCTTTTCAATTACAGGTCATGTCCGTATGTTACTATGCATATTGATAATACCTGTCAACTAAGTATATGAAGATCCATTTTAGTCCATTTTATGGAGAATCTACAAATTAAATAATTTAAAAGGAAATAAACAAAAATTAACTTATTTCAAAAATGGTTTGAAAAATGTTCTAACCAATTTCACCAAACTAATCAAATTAAAAACACAAAAACATAAAATATTTTTTGTAATTTTTGAAAATTTTCAATTTTTTTGTATTTTTCGAAAAATTTAGGACTAAAAAGAAAAGAAACACACAAACTAAAAACAAGATACTAATCAACTAATTCCCTCCCCCAAACCTAAATGAGACATTGTCCCCAATGTCTTAAACAGTAATATAAGAGTTTAGAAGATCGTACTTGGTTAGCTGAACTACTGATTAAGATCTATGTCCAGTTTACGCTTCTTACCACGATCGTTGTCTGTCCAGTCCAACTTGGAGAGAATGGGGTCCGGTTTTGGTTCAATGGCTATGATTTGGCCAATTAATTCTCCAGCCTTTGTCGCAGTCAGGAAGATATCATGCACTGATTTGGTGACGAACTCATGTCTTTTGGCTTCTGCAAGAAATACAAACAAAAAATCGAAGAAATTCTCAATGTTAAGTAACCCAATGGGCTTCCGATGAATATTTAAGTGTGCACATGATGCTACAGTAAACATTTCCTCAAACGTCCCAAGTCCTCCTGGTAACGCAATAAACGCATCTGCCGTATTGATCATTTCATGAATTTGTTCGGGCATTCCAGATACGATGCGTTCATCTCCATTTGTTTGTCCGATTAAGTGTTCTTCCGCCAAAGGTTTTGGAATGATTCCCAAAACATGACCGCCACCATCCTGAACAGCTTTTGAAATACTTCCCATCAATCCAAGATTGCCACCGCCATATACCAGGTGCATATTTCGCTCCGCTATGACTCGCCCCAATTCCTTCGCAGCCTCGATGAATTCTGGTTTATTACCAGAATTGGATCCACATAAAACACAAATTCGCTTGATTCGCTGCTGTGAAGTTGCTTCCATTTTCTCTCTCTTATTTAGATGTGTATCTCTGAATGGGTTGAAGAGAAAATGCAGTGCTGAATTTATAGACCTGGAAATGGGTGAGTAATAATTGCACTAGTATCTGCCAAATGACAATTATTCGAAGAACGTTAAAATAAATCGTGAAAAGTCAAAAAGTTTAGATCTTGTCGGCGAAAATAAAGAAAAGTACAAAAGAAAAGCAAATCAAAGCAATAATTAAGGCAACAGAATTGTGTACTCAATACGCCTCTCGCTCGTTATAAATCCATTAGGATGCGTCTCATGAATCCATTCCTTACTCAGCCACCACTAATGAATTAGATCTCATCTCTGTGATTGCCAAACACCATTCCTTCTGTCTTAAAATGCTCCGTTTGTGCTTTTCCTTGAAAAAAAACACACAAAATTAAAAAGTTCTACAACATGTATACACAAAATATGAAAATAAAAATTACAACAAATTGCATGGGTTGCCTCCCTGCTAGCGCTAAATTTTTCGTCTTCAGCCAGACGTGACTGAAATTCATCTGTTAAGGAGGTTTCAATGTCGTTTTAGATGTCCGATTAAAGACAATCCCATGAGCACTGCTTTTGAAGGGTCTCTTCTAACGGTGTGAGGTAGCAAAAAGAATTTTGTATCATTCAGTGCTCGTGCTACCTTTTTAAACTTTGTCGCTCCAACAATTCCTGCAAATAAAGAAAGAAAATCAGGAGGTCTCGTATGGTGCTTGACTTGGAATGGAATTTACATTCTGTCAAGCTTCTGGGTGATTTCTCTAAATTGTACTCC
Organism: Zanthoxylum bungeanum; assembly: GCA_019454045.1. Lineage (NCBI taxonomy): Eukaryota > Viridiplantae > Streptophyta > Magnoliopsida > Sapindales > Rutaceae > Zanthoxylum > Zanthoxylum bungeanum. Next base: position 130,956 of record SKCR01029814.1, read on the forward strand.
CCAACACAGTGATGTTTCGCCTGAATTCTCTGGGTCTTCAAAAAAATCAGACATTTCCTCCTCCATTTGCCCTACTTCTTGTTCCACCTGAGGATGAAAAGATGAGTCAGACATTAGGTCTTCATCCTCTGATTCGGGTGAATTATTGGCTCAGTTAGATCTTCTTCAAACATGTGTGCAATGCAATCTCCAAGATCTTCGTTTTGAGGATACAGAATTCCATCCCCAATTTTTGATGCAGTTGGTACAAATATTTCAGCTTCATCCTCGTCAGAATCTGAATAATAGAAATCAAATCGAGACTTTGCCGGCCGGGTTCCTGAACTGATACCTCTGGTTGTTGATACTGCTCAGCCTCCTCCTCTGTTGAAGTGTCATTATGAAATGATTGGTACTCAAAGGCTTCATCAGTGTCATCAGAAAATGGTTCTTGAGGTATGTAGCTCTGGTTTTCTATTAATTGTCTGATCTAATCTGTCATTCTTTGTATGGATTCTGCGTTACTCTGAATTTGTGCATCAAATCGAGCTCCCTGTTCTTTGAACATGTGAATTAATTGATCTTCCTCAGATGGTTCTGGTTGTTGGTAAAGATCAAAGGTAGATGGTGGATAAGATGGAAAATGTGGCTTTGTGAAATGTGATGGCTCATCATACCATGAAGGATTCTGATAGTTCTGCCACCCTGAATTGTAGTTGTACTCGCAATAATCGCTTGGGTGGTTACCATTACATATGTCACATCTCCACATTGAGTTCTGTTGAGCAAATGTAGTATTACTTGGTTCTGACATCCAATGATAGTCATTGGGCTGTACAACAGGCCTCAGAAAACCGGACTGTTGCTCCCAGATTTGGGGTGTATCTTCTTGTAACGCTCGTAATCTCTCAATCTCCCAGTAGTGTTCCATTGTTCAACCACCTGAAAACAAAAGAAAGAAATAAAAATTACAAATAAAAATAAAGAAAATTAGATACAAGTAAATTAGATAGTTTCAAAATTAACAACTCAAGAAATATAAGTCCCCGGCAACGGCGCCAAAAACTTGACCGGCTTAAACACACATGTATAACGCAAGCGCACGTATCGTTCAAGTAGTATAAAAATATCAATCCCACGAGGACTTAATTCCTACTGTTGTTATTAATTATTGAATCTATTTATTTACAGGTATCTAATTATAGGGAGAAGGGAATTGATTGCTTTGATTGGTTGAATGTGGAATTGCTTAATAAAAATAAAATAAACAAAAGAAAATACTAAGGAAAATAAATAAACAGACTCAAAAGATCTAGGGTCGTGACTCCACACAATACTGTTAAAAGGATGAATTGATTCTCTTATTTATGTGTACTAATTCAGTTTGCTAACCTGGAACACGAAAATATGCAAAAGCCTCTTCCGATGGTCAGACGCAAATACCCAGTATCACCCAATTGAACCATATGTCTATGTCAACCACATTACCTGGATTCATTAAGTTTAAGTTCGAATTATGGCTACCCCCGCCCGACAGGTATATTCATATCCTGAAAGGAAATCTATTAAAGGGTTATCTATCCTCAAGGAAGATCGTGGGTTATTGAATCTAAGGCTGAAACCTAAAATCCCTATGTCTAGTTCATTTTAGATTTACCTCATCAATCTTATTAATTGCCAGTTAACAAGACGCATTAAGCTTAAGACTCAATAAACAAACTAAAGAACTACCTATAAAAAGAAAATCAATTATTAAGTGTGTGTATTGTGTTTCATCACTTCCCTAGAATAAAAATAAAATGTTGGGGGTTGGGGATCCACTTTTACTATTTATAATTTAGATATCTCCCTTAATATAATACAGAAATTAAACATGATATTACCGACCAGCCATAAAGGCGGTATTCTTTATTAAGTCAAATTAAGTCCGACCAGCCAAAAGGCGGTAATAGTATTTGAACATAAACCAGCCATATAGGCGGTAATTACCTGTCACCTAAAGACCAACCATATAGGCGGTGCCACATTATGTCAAATAAATAAAACCAGCCATTAAGGCGGTAATCTTTTATATTTTGAATTATAATTTCCATATTATATTTAAGGGAGATTAATCTAAATTAAAATAATAAAAGCTTCACCTTATCCCCAGCAGAAAATTAACTACTAAACATTAAAAATAAAGGTAGAAGAAGAGAACAACTATTACTGAAAATTAAAATACATAAATTAAAATATTAATATATACAAAACTAGATGCAATCCTCTAAAAACAGGGAAAATCTCCCAAGGAAAGCACACCAAATGAAGTGGTGAAGGCCTGAATTTATAGGCATTTTCTGGAACCAGCGTCGCGATGCCAAGGTCCCAGCGTAGCGACGCTGGCACTCGGTTTTGGTCCACGCGGGTTGACTACGCGTGATCTGTCGGTAGAATCTGGTGATGACACGTGTGACGCGGTAAAGGTGGTGCAATGAGAAGACGACACGTATCACACGGTGATTGGCTGAGCTTTCGGTCCAATGATCATCTGACACATGGCACGCGTTTAGGATTGGTCCAATGAGAGATTAACACGTGGCAGCATGTGATTCGCCGGTGATTCAGTCCAATGACAACTCGACACGTGGCACGCGCTTGCTTTGGTCCAATAAGATTTTGACACGTGGCAGACGGCGCATTTTAGCTGATCTTCTGTGATATTGACACGTGGCACGGCGCACGTTAGTAAGGCCAGCGCATGTTAGCAAATCCAATTTCTCAGATTCTGACACGTGTCCCTCGGCGCATGTTAGCATGTCCGGCGCACGTTAGACGTCGCGATGGGTATGGTCTTGGCGTCGCGACGCGATAAAGACCAAAATATCCCCGTTGACGCATTTTTGTCCGTTTTTGCCCCAAATTGCCTCCAGTGCTTTCCAATCTTTATTTATCTGCAAAATAACAACAAAACACATCAAAACGTTCATAAAACTCGAGAAACAATACAAAATATTAGGCTAAATGAGTGGGAATAAGTGATGTAATTACTACTCATCACAACTTCAACCAGCGAACAATCCATTTCTTCCCTAATTAGATACATGTAAACATTTAGCGTCAATAATTAATAATAGTAAATGAATTAAGTCATCGTGGGATCGATATTTTTCTACTATTTGAGCGATATGTGCACTTGCGTTACATGTGTGATTTCACCGATAAAAGTCATCTTGCTTCCTCATGTTGCGAGATTATCGTACCACAAGTATACAATGTCAAGTTTTAGTAAAAGATAAGTATGAGTGTCGAACCCACAGGGATTGTAATCAAATTCTCACTAAGTACTATAATTGATAAACTTAACTTTATTTAGAAAGTCATTTAAGATAAACTAAAATAAAAATAAAAAATAAGAAACAAGAAATCTAACCTTTTAGTTTGAGAAAAGACAAGAATGAGAGGTATTCTAGAGTCTGATTTCACCTAACTATCCCATATGTATTTGTTATTTCAATCAATTACTATACACTTTCTTAGTTTATAAGTCAGAAACCCTAAGTTATTCTAACTCTCTCTCCCGAGTGCCGAGTGAATATATTATCAATTATAGACTTCGATATCCTTATAAAAATCTAGTAATTAACAACGCATTACGCTCTGTGATTCTTTGTTAACGACTTCAAATGGATTATAGGTTCTCCCGAACTCTAAAAATATCCTAGGTTATATTCTCTTGATATTATTCAAAATCCATTCTCTCGAGTGATAGATTCTAAACATATATCATCTTAATTTGTGGTAAACAAACTAGAAGTATTAAACACAAGGGAATATAAGTAAATTGAATTAAAACTTCATAAAAATCAAATTGGAAAACAATACATAGGTTCAATAATAGGCTATATCATCATCTAGAATAATAGAGTTAGTTCATAACCAAAGATAAAAATAATGAAAATAGGGTCAAGAACTTAATGGACGTCATTAGAGTTTAAAAAAGAAACTATAAGATAAAACTCGAATCGAATCTTTTCGTCTTCAGACGCCACCGTCTTCGCCTCCTCTTATCGGTCTTCAATCTTCCTTTTTGGATCTCTCTAAACATGTGTGTAGAACTCTTTGTTGTGTCTGTTTCTCCTCCCTAAGGTTTTGGACGAGTTTCTATATTTATAGGGAAGTCCTGGTCATTTTCGAGTAGATTACTAATTTCTGATGTTTTTAGAATTTTACCGCAGCATCGCGACGCCGGAATTGACGTCCCAACGCCATACTCTCGGGAAATTTGTATGTTGCCTTCATGTCTAAGAGTCGCAACGCTATAATGAGTGTCGCGACGCTACAATGAATGTCGCGACGTTAGTGTAATTTTTTAGGGAATAGTTTTTCCACATATCCATCTTTCTCGCATGCTTCCGTTGCGTCCATAAGGTCCCAAAACATGTATATTTGCTCCAGGATCCATGTTACAATGCTTCATATCAATAAAACATAAAATAAACTACAAAATATATTAAATAGCACAGAATCTAACAAAATAGTAATTTAAGAACGCGGGAATAAGTGGGTATAAACCGCACTTATCACCTCACCGAAACTTTGTTAGGAAACTCTTCCACTTGAGTATTCATAGTCAACAAAGCAAGTTTCTCACTAAGAAATTGTGCTTGTTTAGTTAGTGCAGAAACATGAGAAACTAGATTTGAAGAATCGAATCTAGGTGACACACTGTTATGTTTTTTCTTTTGCTTGTGCAACATGAAGTATTTAGGCCTAATGTGTCATGTCTTGCCACAATGGTGGCATACAGACACAAACCGCGGATGAGAGCGGAGTTTACCCACCACACCACTAGGTTGAGGTTGAGACACCGAATGAGAAACAAATTAGGGAATCACATTAATACACTCAACAGATTTCTTACCTAAGTCACGTTTAGTAGGATTGGCACAGCTCTAGACGTTTACGCCTTATAATAATTTGACTCAACGTTAATCCCTAACATACGGTCTAATTTTTTAGTCCCACTAGAATATACAGACAACTATGTTCTAGCATCTTCAAGTTCAAGTTCTAGAGATTGGAATCTATCAACTAACCATTTATTTATCTCCTCAAGGTCATCTATCTTTAAAAGGCTTTGCTCAAATAGCTTGAGCTTCATTCTTTTCCAGCTCTACTTCATTCAGCCTCTTAGTGACTTATATATTCGTCTTCTTGATAGCTAAACTCTCATTAAACAGTTCAGTGTAGGTTACCTGATGACTATCATCATCCACGGACTCATCATGAGAGAAATGTGATCCAACATCTTCATCACTAATATTTTTCTCTCTCTCACTGACCACACTAGCAGTAAAAGCCATAAAATTGCTCTTATCTTTAGGAAAATCATCAGAAGTATAGTCACCTTCTGAATCACCAAGCGAGGCTGCCATAGCTTTTTTGCTCTTGGACTTTAGGTATATCAGACACTCAGATCTAATATGCCCATAATGTTCACACTCATGGAATTGAATACCACGGGGTTTGTTACCCCTATCCTCTCTAGACTCCCTTCTATAATGCCTACTCTCTCTAGGCTTATCATCTATATCCCTTTCACGACCAACCTTTTTCAGCTTAAGAAATTTCTTAAACCTCTTTGCAAACATGGCCAAATCATGATCCGTGATATTATCACCATCATCCTCACTTTACGGATCATGAGCAACTTCCTTTGCGATCTTCATCACTATGGCTTGGGCTTTTTATATCCAGAAAGCTTCTTCTCATACACCAGTAATTTTCCAACGAGGTCCTCTAATTTAAGGTGATATAAGTCATTACTCTCCTCGATGGCTGTGATCTTAGGTAAGAACTTGTCATGCAAGGATCTAATGAGTTTCCTCACTATCCTATAGGTATGAATAGTCTCACCTAGGTTAAAACTTAAGTTAATGATGTCGTCAATCTCAGCATAAAATTCATCAAAGGTCTCATCATCTTTCATACTAGCAACCTCAAACCTAGTGGGAAGCTCTTGGAGTTTATTATTTTTGATAGAGAATGTGCCTTCATGCACAATCTGAAGGATGTCCCAAACATCATTGGCTATCTCACACATAGAGATTCTCTTAAATTCAGCACAGTGGACGGCAACATGAATGGAATTAATTTCCTTGTTGTTCCTGTTGCTAACGTCAAACTCATCTTTAGTCTAGGTCAGTTTATTTTTAGGGAAAGAGACCTCATCAACCATAACCACGAGAGGTTTCCACTCGTATTCTACTGACATCTAGACTTTCTCATCTAAGGACTTAAGGAACGCTCTCATGCAAATATTCCAATGTAAATACTATGTCCCATCAAAGAATGGGGGAAAATTCAATGGTTGACTTCTTTCCATAGCTAGATAGGTCAAGGATCGAGGTCAGGCTCTCATACCAATTGAGAGTCCGATTTTAGTCTTAAAGTTTTGACCCTATGAGGAATTGAGCACAGTAATTAAGACAAGTCGTAAATATTATTTTTATGAAATAATAAAATTGTCAAGCACCCACAGTTCTAAAAATTCATAACTCAATGCAAAAACAATGCAGGAAATAAAACCAATAAACAAAATCAACACAATAATTTTGGTGACAAAGTGGAAAACTTGTGCGAGTAAAAAAATCACTTCGGGTATCTCGGCAACCAGCCCAAAATCCACTATGAAGAGAAAAACTTATAGAGATGGTATAAGACCTCATCGAGCTTATACCACACGGTTTTCTTCAGAACCTCTGAAGTCTCTAAGCAATTCAACTCTGCAAACATTGAACGCCGGAACTCCGACTACTAATCTTCTCCCTTGAGAACTCTGAAGGTTTAGGAAATTGGGTTTGAATGTGTTGACGGTTTAACAAAGAAAGATTTCACCAAAACAGAGAACACAATAAAACAATGAAGTCTTCAAGGTGAACAAAGAGTAGGTTGAAAATCTAAGGATATTTTTGGCTCAAGAGAATATGTTTTCAACCCTTGTGAAGGTGGCTTAATGTTCTTTATATAGGTAGGGCGAAAAGAAAAAGGTTTCAAGTCAAAATAGGTTAAAAACGCGTCCAAATAGGTCACATACGCACGAGCATTCGATCGCCACACGAACGCGTGTCGAACGCGTGCTTGTTCCGCAAACTCGTTCGAACGTATTCTCGAACGCGAAACCACTGGAAGGTTTCGTGCAAACGGCAAGTTGAACGCACTACGTACGAGAACCTTCTACCAAGTTTCGTTCGAACCCAAATACGAACGTGACACTAACACCACTTGTTCGAACGTATACACGAACGCAGCACAAACTCAAATCTGATTCCTTCATGCTCAGTCTGCGAAATACCAGTCTAATTACTCCAAATTCTTCAAAACTTATTACAACTCAATTAAACTTATTTTATTACGGACATTACCAATAAATATGAAACTAACACATTTATTCCATATTAACCTTTAAATACCCTCTCTTTACCATCTAATTTTTAAAACTGAATTTACCAATATGTTCCTAACATGTATAACAAGATCCAGAAAAGGTGGGCAGCCATGATCCTTACTGCAATAAGTTTTTTACCAACAAATCAAGGCATTTAAAACTGATCAGTCAACACACTTGAATGATAAAGTTATTGACAAGTGATTTATGTTTATCATGTTAGGTTTATATTCCCAATGATGAGAAGTCATTTTTTTTAAACAGATTTTCTCACACTCCTTATGTTTTATTGGATTCGTCCATTTAAGTTTTTTTTTCCTTAATTAATCCTGATGAAATAATCATACAAAAATGTAAAATTGATGGCAATCCCATAATTAAATTAGGATTTTCATAGGTAACTCATGTCACTTAATATATTGAGGGGCATGAGTTAGCAGTGAGATTAATTTCTTCCTCTTTCTCATTTAACGTGGAGGTAAATATCTTTTGAATATTTGTTGATCTCTAGAGATATGCTTCAAATATTTATATTTAAATTCCCAATAAATTTTAAATTGTAATATATATACATATAGTAATTATTGAAAACCAAAATACTCTCTAAAAGCAACTCACTTTGGCTAGATTGAAAAAACTTTTTATGGGATAATCAAGGTGAGAGTGCTACACAAGAAGAGCTCCCTTCACTCATCTTTTAAGAAAACGGAAACCAAAAAAATAAAAAATAAAAAAAAGCACCCTAAAACCATTTATGCTTGCAGCTTCTATAGCGGATCTAATAATCAGCTTTTTTTGTTCATCCCAGTTGCATTCTTCACTGCATCAGCAGCTCCCTGAGCCTTTTCCTGCATCTGCTCACCAACCTACACAAACACAAACAAATCAAAAGATTAATAATAATTTTTAATAACGCTTGGACTAGAGAATAACTCTAAATATATATATATAACATTGTTGCTTATGATTTGAAAATAATATTAAATTTGAACCTGATTCAGTGAGTCTTTAGCAGATTGAGCAGCATTGCTAGCTTTCTCCATCATGGTGTTGGCCTTTTCCTGAGCTTGGCCTGTGGCCTCACCTGCATGGTAGCTCATCTTCTGTGAATTGTCTGCCATTTTCGGTTTATTCTTTTCGTGGGGATCATTAAAAAAGCACAAATGTATATTTATTATATATAGTTTCTAATGTTAGTTCTTTGCTTGACATGTGTAATGTTTATGTGGAAAGATGCATTGACACGTGTGAGCACTCTGTTTGGTTAGACTAACACGTGTGACTCTATCCTTGGATGGGTGGATTTAGGCCATGTGATTGGGGTGGCTTTGAGTTATTCAATTCAAAGTTAGTTGAGTAATATAAGGAATTAAATTCAACTACTATGAGTGAATTTGAAGAAAGGAAAGAGACGTATTGTTTTTGAAGATGAATAAATTTTCATTGTCTTGACGAATTTTAGCATACACATAATTTCTGAAGGAAAGTTTCCTTTCCATACAGCGGGTACAGCATGAATAGCTAATTTAGTTAGAGAATGGACAATAGCATTGTAAGCTCTAGGAATATAGCAAAGTTTTAGAGTCCTCCATCCTTACTAATTTCTCCTTACTAAGCTCTAGGTCTTGTTGCAATCCTATTGGAGCGAAAATTATATTATGTGCCGGGTGTATATGTCATCTCTCTCACAGCAGGTGGGCCCTATAACTGTGTGGGACCCGCCTGCTGTGAGAGAGATGATATATACACCCTACACATGATATACCACCTCCTATTGGAGACTAGGTTTATCACGTTTTGGCAGTCTAATTCTATAATAACTGGTTGAAAAGAGGATTCCATAATTATGTCTAAGCCAAAGTTAATGGCTAGAGCTTCTGCGGTTGCGACATTTCCATCAAAATTTACTTTTCTTACAGTTGCACACACAATTTCCCCATATGAGTCCTTGATTACTACCTCCAGACCTACGAACTACTGCTTTAAGGATGGATCAGTCCCTTAGAAGTACCATTGATGAGAACAGAAAAAGAAGCATTTTGTAATACATCTCATAATCAACTCAATCCATTTAACAGGAAATCCTAACTTAGACATTGCTTATTTTATGAAAGCTCATTCTATTCTATCATCGGTGTTAGTTCCATATTTGTTGGTAATGTCCATAACAAAATAAGTTCAATTGAGTTGTAATGGGTTTTGAAGATCTCGGAGCAATTGGACTGGTATTTGGAAGAATATGCGTGAAGGAATCGGATATGTGTTATTGCAGCATTCGTGTTTGTGTTCAAACGAATGGCGTTCATGTCATGTTTGTATTTGGGTTCGAACGAAACTTGGCACAAGGTTCATACGTAGTGCGTTCAGCTCTCTGTTCGAAAGAAACCTTCTAGTGTGTTTGTTAGTGTCATACACATGCCACAAGATCTCTAAACAATGATTTGTGTGTGAATTATCCAAGTTAAGTTGCGGAATACTTACATTGGTTGGTAGAGAATTTTCAAAAATTCCTTTGGATGATGAAGCTCCAAGCTTTAAGATGAGTTCCAAACCTTGGGTGAGTTTCCCTATCACCTTGTTCAACTCTAAAAGTGCTAGCTTTAACAATTTTGTGAATCAAAAATTCCTCCAAGGAAGAGAGAGTCACGGTTTTGGGAGAGAACAGAAGAGAAGATGAATAGTTTCTAAAGCTAGTTGGTGTGTTAAGTAAATGCCATATTTATAATAGCCAACCACTTCCATCACATGTCAAACGATTGATATAAGTCAAGTGAGTCCCACCACTTTTAAATTCCAAATTTAAGTTGGCTTCTCCAACACACAACTAAGCTTTTGGCCCGGGTTCGTTTAATCCGATTAAACGAATTTTCCGTCGCGACATAATTAAATCCAATTTAATTAAATAATAATGTCTAGCAAAAATTATTACGATAGTCGCTTACGAATTAATTCGTTTGCCTAAATTAAAATCCAATTTTAATTCCGCATTGAAATCCGATTTCAATTAATATATTCGATATAGTATTTAATTGATTAATTCTAAATTAATCGCGTTCTCTCTTCTAGACGAATTTAATCCCAGATAAATTCTTACCGCAATTAATCCCATATTAATTTTTTCTCTCATTGGTGAATCTTTGGGAAGCGATCCAAGAGATTCCTGGATATATTGGCAGTAAATACGGTCATCGGACTATCCGAACATATGCGTACCCCGTACCACGTTCTTACCGATTTACAATACATGGTTGGCTTCTAGCAAAGCACTGTGCCTACCCAATTCTCCAGAAATATTCAACGAGGAATATATAATATGTATCAGTCGTAGTATACAAAGTATTGCGTAATACGATCCAGTATCATATGTCACATGCTAGGCCTAGGGCTGGCTCTGTGTCTGCCCCGTACGAAGTATATATCGGATCCCGCGTAACTAGTCTCTATAATCGGATAATCATGACCTAGTCATACTATCCCGATAGCTGCAGCATTTAAAAGTACTAGTACCGTATCCTGCGTGATCATCATCTTCATATGACTGAAGTGATACTCTCATCTTGACATCACACCCAATACACTATAATTCTCTGTAAACCTAACAGAGGCGTACAAAGAACATGTTAAAGCTCCGAACGACCAAAACCAAAGCAAACTAATTATCGCAAGTAATAGCGATGCAAGTCTCAGGTTAAGGATCACATACACCTACCCTGATTCGGATTCCCATAGACACATAGTCATAATACCAATGAGACTCCGAGGGGTTTATCCAAAGCGAAGTTATTCCTGGTCCAACGGCTAACAGAACCTCTTATCACACTTGCATAAGTATCCAATTCTTAAATATATGAGAATTACGTCGTTAAGCTTCCATAACGCGCACAAGTGTAATACTAGTCTATTCCGCATTATTGATGTCCGGTCTTGATAATACTACGACTAGGGATATTTAATGATCAAACCGTTCGTGGATTAATATTGTCTCATATCTTATTAATCTGATTTAACCATATGGACTTTTATCATTTATATATATCCAAGTAATCCAATTACAAAATGATAAAATAGCAATTTCCTTTTGTCACATAGTTAATTTGTACAAAAACACAATGTCTTTTACAAATAGTGATGCTATGGATCATAATTGTCCAACAATCTCTCACTTTGCTCATAGCCAATCACTCAAGTATCTAACACATGAACTATGTACATGTCGCTCAAACTTTTGCTGAGAAATAACTTTCGTCAGCGGATCTACAATGTTATCATCTGATGCGACCTTCTCGATCTTCACATCGCCATGATGTATGATCTCACGAATCAGATGAAACCGTTGAAGTACATGTTTGGATCGTTGATGAGACCGCGGTTCCTTAGCCTGTGTTATAGCCTCGTTATTGTCACAATACAAAGGTACGGGCTTAGCTGCTAAAGGAACTACTCCTAATCCAATTAGGAATTTACGGATCCAAACTACTTCTTTTGAAGCTGCAGCAATATATTCCGCTTCTGTTGTTGAAATCGACAACAGTCTCTTGCTTGGAAGTTTTCCAACTCATTGCTCCGTTGTTCAAACAAAATATGTACCCTGATTGTGACTTACAGTCGTCTTTATCGGTTTGGAAAATTTCATCGGCATACCCAGTTACCTTAAGTTCTCATTCCCCATAGACTAAGAAATCATTCTTAGTTCGTTTAAGATACTTAAGGATGTTCTTTATAGCAATCTAGTGACCATCACCTGGATCGGCCTGATAGCGACTGCACATGCTCAAAGAATACGAGACATCAGGTCAGGTACATATCATGGCATACATGAACGATCCGACTGCGGAAGCATACGGGATCCGACTTATTACATCTCTCTCATCTTGAGTTTTAGGACACATGTCTTTAGATATAGAGACACCATGTGACACCGGAAGTAGCCCCCTCTTGGACTGATCCATGTTGAATCTCTTCAACACTTTGTCAATGTACGAGCTCTGGGAGAGTCCAAGCAGCTTTCTAGATCTATCCCGGTAGATCCTTATTTCCAGAATAAAGGTTGTTTCTCCTAGGTCTTTCATGGAGAATTTTAATGAAAGCCAAGCTTTCACCGATTGTAGCATGGGAATGTCATTGCCTAAAAGTAAAACATCATCAACGTATAGAACAATAAATGTCAGTGCGATCCCACTAACCTTCTTATATACAAAATAATCATCTTCGTTTTGAATGAAACCATATTCTTTTATGATCTCATCAAAACGTTGGTTCCAAGAACGCGATGCTTGCTTCAATCCATAAATGGATCGGTTTAACTTACAAACCTTGTTTGCATGTTTTGGCACGACAAAACCGTCAGGCTGTTACATATAAACATCATCCAAAAGGTTTCTGTTAAGGAAAGCGGTTTTGACGTCCATCTGTCATATTTCATAATCGAAATATGCAGCAATAGCAAGCATCATCCGAATGGATTTCATCATGGCAACAGGTGAAAAAGTCTTGTCGTAATCGACACCATGTCGTTGACGATACCCTTTCGCTACAAGCCTAACTTTATACGTTTGTATGTTTCCTTCCATGTTCGTCTTCCTCTTGAAGACCCATTTACAACCAATAGGCTTAATGCCTTCTGGTGCATCAGCAAGTGTCCAAACTTGGTTGGTATACATGGAATCCAGTTCGGACTTCATGGTCTCTTGCCATAAAGTGGAGTCGATACCTTTACGTAGCCAGTTCATTATTCTCAATAACATTAATATCTACATGAGGTGAGATCAGAAACCCATACCTCTCAGGTTATTTCCTGACTCCCTCCGACCTACGCGGTTCTTGTGTATTAGAAGATTATGGAACAGCCTCATCACTGATGGATTGTTCGTGTTCCGAGAGGGGGTCAGTGCCAGGAACAGTATCACTCCGATTTTCATCGAGTTCTACTTTCCTCACACTTATCACTGCGTCTATGAATTCCTTTTCGAAGAAAACTGCATGAAGAGCAACAAATATCTTATTCTCTTGTGGGTTGTAGAAATAATATCATTTGGTTTCCCTAGGATACCCTAAAAATAGGTACTTATCCGATTTGGGTTCTAGTTTGGTACCATCCAAACGTTTGACATATGCCCAGCATCCCCAAATCTTCAGGAATGAGAAACTCGGTTTCTTTCCTGTCCATATTTCATATGGAGTCTGTCCAACAGACTTTGACGGAATCTTATTCAAAATAAGTATTGCATTATTCAATGAATATCCCCATAAGGAAATCGGTAGCTCAGTGCGACTCATCATTGACCTTACCATGTCCAACAAGGTTCGGTTTCTCCGTTCGGACACACCGTTCAATTGAGGTGTTCCGGGAGGAGTCCACTGTGAAAGAATACCATATTATTTCAAGTAATCTTGAAACTCATTGCTTAAGTATTCTCCACCATGGTCCGACCACAATATTTTAATACTTTTACCGGTCTGTTTTTCTACTTCGTGTCGAAACTCTTTGAATTCTCAAAAGTTTCAGACTTGTGTTTCATGAGATACACATAACCATAAAGCGATGCATCATCCGTAAAAGTTACGAAGTATTCATAGCCACCTCTAGTCTGGCTAGACATGGACCCACATACGCACTATGAACGAGGGCTAACAGCTCGGTGGCACGTACACCTTTACCACTAAAAGCTGTTTTAGGCATTTTGCCTAACAAACAAAATTTGCAGACATCATATGAATTAGGATCAAATCTGTCCAAGTATCCATTCTTCGAAAGAGTGGATATACGAGTCTTGTTAATGTGTCCCAAACGACAATGCCACAAATAAGTTTCATCAGATTTACTTAGTTTGAGCCTTTTGTTTGTCATGTTATATGTTTGAGATTAATTTATATTCAAAATATAAAGACCATTATTAACATCTGCTGTACATATCAAAATGTCATCTTTGTATACAAAACACCTAGTGTTCCGGAATACAAAGGTATACCCGCATCGGGTTAAAAAAGATACAGAGATAATGTTCCTAATCAAAGTAGGTACAAAATAACAGTCACCTAATGTAATTACATGCCCCGATGGCAGATTCAAAACATAGGTCCCAACGGCCAAAACGGTCACTTTCATCCCATTTCCGACTCGCAGGTCGATCTCTTCTGAAGCCAGTTTCCTACTAATTTGCAAATCCTGCACATCAGTACATATGTGAGTACCACATCCAGAATCAAAAATCCAATTTTTAAAACCAGTAGTGGACATGTTTATTTCAATAACAAACATACCTGAAGCTGGAGCCTTGCCCACCTTCGCTTCCTTCAAGTCCGCCTTGTACTCATGGCAGTCACGCTTCTAGTGACCCCGTTTGCCACAGTGTAGGCAGAGGTCTTGGGATTTTTCCTTTGTCTTCCCAGAAGACTTTGAAGATTTAGCCTTGTCTTTTTTCTTCTTCACACCCCCAGAAGCCTTCGGCCAAGCCTTGGCCTTCTGGGATGTCGAAGTAAGATGCACCTCACGCTTCTTGCCTTTTTGAAGCTCTGGCTCTACCTCTTTCAACATCGTCATTAACTCTCCAAAAGCCTTTTCTTGGTTCATCATATTGTAGTTCATGACGAACCCACCCCAGCAATCGGCAGAGACTGTAAGATCAAATCTATAGAAGTCTCGGCCTCGAAGGTAATGCCCAACTGACCTAGCTATTCGATGTCAGCAATCATCTGTGACACGTAGTGCTCGACAGATGTACCCTCTGACATATGCGAGCGAAAGAGCTTCTTTTGCAATTCGTACTTCTGAGATCTAAGATTAGATATGTGAAGATCCTTCAATTTCAACATCATATTATAAGGATCCAATCCTTTGTTCTGACAACGAAATTGAGGAGTCATTGCAGCAAGCATGACGGATTGAGCGGTAAAGTTATCATCTCGATGAGACTTCCAAATCTCATTATCAACTGGTAGCTCAAGTCCGGGCTCAGGCCCGAGAGGTCTCTCTATAACATAGAGCAACTTCTTGGCTCCTAGGGCTATCCTAAGATTCATCTCCCAATCTGGAAAATTAAAGCCGTTAAAGACATTCTCGCCCATGATTATGTCTCTAACGCTAATCTTTCCAGCCATCTTGATTGCTATAGTTCAACTATCCAATCAACGATTTCGGGTACACTCAAAATACAATGATTACTATAGTCCAACTATATAACCAACTACAATTGGAGTAGTGTCTTGTACAATCTAGTTGTTCAAAGAAATCAATAAAAGATACTAGTCCAACTAATATATATATTAATAACGAGATATAATAATAAAAGAGCGCATATTAGCGAGTATTAAACGAAATTGTAAATTTAATACTAGCCTCCCATTATTTTTCGGCGAGCCTCTAACCCTCTGTTGAGTACTCGGAAAACCTAATTTCCTAGTGGGTTAAGATCCTGTTAAATAACATACAACTTTGACTTTGGCCAACAAGCTGTATGAAACTTAACTAGGTAGATCTCTAAGATCAATTGGATCCCATCCAATTCCTAGATCCGGTAGGTGGACCTCCAAGTCCAAAACATATATCCAATATATTTCCTAACATTTTCCTCTGAATCAACTAAGCATTGGCTTTGGCTCAACAAGCTTAATGATTCCAGTTAAGCGTGACCCATTGACAGTGGAAAACTTCGTAATCCACGTCGATGTACAGAAGTGACCTTGACTTTGGCCAACAAGTCACAACTGCCCAAGACATGCGATGTATAACAAAGCTTTCATGGTTCAAACATATATGCAATGGACAATGATCTTGACTTTGGCCAACAAATCAAAGTCAATCTTGGATCTTGAGAGAGAACCACTCAATGTAAGGAAAACGCTTAGAGCAACTTCTGGCTCCTAGGGCTATCCTAAGATTCATCTCCCAATCTGGAATTGAAGCCGTTAAAGACATTCTCGCCCATGATTATGTCTCTAACGCTAATCTTTCCAGCCATCTTGATTGATATAGTCCAACTATCCAATCAACGATTTCTGGTACACTCAAAATGCAATTATTACTATAGTCCAACTATATAACCAACTACAATTGGAGTAGTGTCTTGTACAATCTAGCTGTTCAAAGAAATCAATAAAAGATACTAGTCCAACTAATATATATATATATATATATATATATATATATATATATATATATATATATATATAACGAGATAAATAATAAAAGAGCACATATTAGCGAGTATTAAATGAAATTGTAAATTTATACTAGCCTCCCTTATTTTTCGGCGAGCCTCTAACCCTCTGTTGAGTACTCGGAAAACCTAATTTCCTTGGGCTAAGATCCTGTTAAATAACATACAACCTTGACTTTGGCCAACAAGCTGTATGAAATAACTAGTAGATCTCTAAGATCAATTGGATCTCATCCATTCCTAGATCCGGTAGGTGGACCTCCAAGTCCAAAACATATATCCAATATATTTCCTAACATTTTCCTCTGAATCAACTAAGCCTTGGCTTTGGCTCAACAAGCTTAATGATTCCAGTTAAGCGTGACCCATTGACAGTGGGAAAACTTCGTAATCCACGTCGATGTACAGAAGTGACCTTGACTTTGGCCAACAAGTCACAACTGCCCAAGACATGCGATGTATAACAAAGCTTTCATGGTTCAAACATATATGCAATGGACAATGATCTTGACTTTGGCCAACAAATCAAAGTCAATCTTTGATCTTGAGAGAGAACCACTCAATGTAAGGAAAACGCTTAAGAGCAACTTCTTGGCTCCTAGGGCTATCCTAAGATTCATCTCCCAATCTGGAAAATTGAAGCCATTAAAGACATTCTCGCCCATGATTATGTCTCTAACGCTAATCTTTCCAGCCATCTTGATTGATATAGTCCAACTATCCAATCAACGATTTCTGGTACACTCAAAATGCAATTATTACTATAGTCCAACTATATAACCAACTACAATTGGAGTAGTGTCTTGTACAATCTAGCTGTTCAAAGAAATCAATAAAAGATACTAGTCCAACTAATATATAATATATATATATATATATAACGAGATATAATAATAAAAGAGCACATATTAGCGAGTATTAAACGAAATTGTAAATTTAATACTAGCCTCCCATTATTTTTCGGCGAGCCTCTAACCCTCTGTTGAGTACTCGGAAAACCTAATTTCCTAGTGGGCTAAGATCCTGTTAAATAACATACAACCTTGACTTTGGCCAACAAGCTGTATGAAACTTAACTAGGTAGATCTCTAAGATCAATTGGATCTCATCCAATTCCTAGATCCGGTAGGTGGACCTCCAAGTCCAAAACATATATCCAATATATTTCCTAACATTTTCCTCTGAATCAACTAAGCCTTGGCTTTGGCTCAACAAGCTTAATGATTCCAGTTAAGCGTGACCCATTGACAGTGGGAAAACTTCGTAATCCACGTCGATGTACAGAAGTGACCTTGACTTTGGCCAACAAGTCACAACTGCCCAAGACATGCGATGTATAACAAAGCTTTCATGGTTCAAACATATATGCAATGGACAATGATCTTGACTTTGGCTAACAAATCAAAGTCAATCTTGGATCTTGAGAGAGAACCACTCAATGGAAGGAAAACGCTTAATATAAAAGTGAGGGTGTTTTTCATAAATTGGCAACCAATTTATTATCTTTGATTAAGTCTCATCATACACCCTTAAACATGCATTCTAAAAGCATAATAAGGCGCGATAAAAATTAATAATGATATACGGATGGATATTCACAAATTGTTCCTAGAACAAATCTCTCTTTTCTCTCTCCCGCTAGCACTTTACATTCTTCTACCCAATTACATAATACATAAAGAAACCTCATTTACATTGAGGGGAATTGGTGAGAAGAGAAATACAAAGAGTATAAGAGGTGATAGGCTGGACACGCAGGTCCAATTTCAAAAATACCATATTTATAACAATTTCCAAAATTGCCCCCACCCAACTAATATCCATCTGATATACATTATTCAATAAATACATCCAAGTATTCACACAAAGCATGTTGTCAATCAATCTAATCCAATTAATTAATCTTTAATTAAGGACCATCCAATGTTCATTCAACGATTTGATTTGCTCGAGTCCAACTCGTTTAAGAATAAATACTCAAAGTAAGTGTTCTTGAATTATATCGAATTACAATTTTAAATCCAGTTTAAATTGTATCCAATACTAATTCATGTTTAATTCCAAATTAAACAATTACACTTATAATAGTGCCTTTTAGACTTGGATTCCAAATCCAATCCGTTTGGGTCTCAAATACCCAATTAGCATCCAATGTCAATTCAATTAAGTCCAATGGGCTTTTAATTAATTCTTTAGGCATGGACTTTGGCCATTATGGATCCAACCCAAAATGCCAAGGCCCATTTAGGAATCACCTTATGCCAAAAATCAATTTTGGCCCATTAGACCCAATTAAATTATTAAAAACCCAAAGTCATATTTTGGACTTTATGGAAATTGTTTTATGCCCAATTGGATCCAACCCAATTTTCCAAAATCATACTTGGCCCAACCAAGCCCATTAGCCCAAATACAACAAATTAGATTAATACATTATTCTAAATATCATATTAATCCAATTAAGTGTAATTAACACAATTAATTAATTAATCTAATATTTCCAAAACATTTATTTATCTAATTAATCATGCTTTACTTTCAATTCATGTCCAACACAAATTTTAGCAAAATCAATTCATCCAACATGCTTCATACTCACTGCAATAGGCAAGAAATAACATCCAATTTTGATTTCAATCCAATTAAATCAACAATTAACATTCATTTCATGCCAATAACACATCCAATTGTCAAATTTCCAAAATTCACAATGAGTAATTCTAGTTCATGTATTCGGCCATGCTTAGGATTTTAGGGAATTTTTTATCTAATCAATTTTCACAAATCCAATCATGTATAACTCTAAGTCATCATCATCCAACATTAACCAAACACTCAAAATAGAAATTTACATGCTCCAATCAAAATCCCCAAATTAAAGTTAAGAACCCTAGAATTCCAAATCATGCTTAGATAGCTCTAGATACCATAGTTAGTGTCATACACATGCAACAAGATCTCTAAACAATGATTTGTGTGTGAATTATCCAAGTTAAGTTGCAGAATACTTACATTGGTTGCTAGAGAATTTTCAAAAAATCATTTGGATGATGAAGCTCCAAGCTTTAAGATGAGTTCCAAACCATTGGATGAGTTTCCCTATCACCTTGTTCAACTCTAAAAGTGCTAGCTTTAACAATTTTTTGAATAAAAAATTTCCTCCAGGGAAGATAGAGTCACGGTTTAGGGAGAGAAGATGAATAGTTTCTAAAACTAGTTGGTGTGTTGAGTAAATGCCACATTTATAATAGCAAACCACTTCCATCACATGTCAAACAATTGATGTAAGTCAAGTGGGTCCCACCACTTTTAAATTCCAAATTTAAGTTGGTTTCTCCAACACACAACTAAGCTTTTGGCCCGGGTTCGTTTAATCCGATTAAATGAATTTTCTGTCGCGACATAATTAAATCTCATTTAATTAAATAATAATACCTAGCAAAATTATTACGATAGTCGCTTACGAATTAATTTCAAAATAATTCATTTGCTTGAATTAAAATCCAATTTTAATTCCACATTGAAATTCGATTTCAATTAATATATCTGATATATTATTTAATCGATTAATTCTAAATTAATCGTGTTCTCTCTTCTAGACAAATTTAATCCCAGATAAATTCTTGATGCAATTAATCTCAGATTAATTTTCTCTCTCATAATTAATCTCAAATTAATTCTGTTCGAGTCAAATGTCATTGGTGAGTCTTTGGGAAGCGACCCAAGAGATTCCTGGATATGTTAGCAGTAAATACGATCATCGGACTATCCGAACACGTACGTACCCCGTACCACGTTCTTACCGATTTAAAAAACATGGTTGGATTCTAGCAAAGCACCGTGCCTACCCAATTCTCTAGAAATATTCAACGAGGAATATATAATCTGTATCAGGCATAATATACAAAGTATTGCGTAATACGATCCAGTATCGGATGTCACATGCTAGGCCTAGGGTTGGTTCCGTGTCTGCCCCGTATGAAGCATATATCAGATCTCGCGTCACTAGTCTTTGTAATCGAATAATCATGACATAGTCATACTATCCCGATAGCTGCAGCATTTAAGAGTACTAGTACTGTATCCTGGATGATCATCATCTCCATATGACTGAAGTGATACTCCCATCTTGACATCACACCCAATACACTACGATTCTCAGTAAACCCAGCAAAGGCGTACAAAGAACCTGTTAAAGCTCCGGACGACCAAAACCAAAGTAAACTGATTGTCGAAAGTAATAGCGATGCAAGTCTTAGGTTAAAGATCACATACACCTACCCTGATTCGGATTCCCATAGACACATAGTCATAATACCAATGGGACTCCAAGGAGTCTATCCAGTGCGAATCTGTTCCCAGTCTAACGGCTAACAGAACCTCTTATCACACTTGCATAAGTATCCAATATATGAGAACTATGTAGTTAAGCTTCCATAACGCGCACAAGTGTAATACTAGTCTATTCCGTATTATCGATGTCCAGTCTTGATAAACTACGACTAGGGATATTTAATGATCAAACCGTTTGTGGATTAATATTGTCTCATATCCTATTAATCTGGTTTAACCATATGGACTTTTATCATTTATATATATCTAAGTAATCCAATTACAAAATGATATAATAGCAATTTCCTTTTGTAACATAGTTAATTTGTACAAAAACACAATGTATTTTACAAATAGCGATGATATTGGTTATAATTGTCCAACAGTGTTTGCGTTCGAGGTGCATTTGAACGAGTTTGTGAAACAACACGCGTTCGATATGTGTTCTTGTGTTTTCAAACGTATGTGCGTAAGTATATTATTTTGGACGCGTTTTTAAGCCTGATTTGCACAAGAAAACTTTTTCCTTTGCCCTACCTATTTAAACAAACTTAGAGCCACCTTCACAAGTGTTGAAAACACATTATTCAAAGCCTAAGATCTTCGTTGCTTTCAACTTTCTTGATTTTCACCTTCAATACTCTTTTGATTACCTTGTCTTCTTTTTTGGTGAGATTGAATTTTGAGTGACCATCAACACCAAAACACAACACTAACCTAATTTCCTAAGCCTTCGGAGTTTTTAAGGAGGAATATTGGTATTCAGAGTTCCGGTGTTGCGTGCTGCAGAGTTGATCCCCTTGGAGACTTCAGAGGTTCTGAAGAAGGCTACTTAGTGCGGGCTCGGGGAGTTCTTCTAGTTATTACAGTCTAGAGGTATTCGAGTCGACAGAGTTGCAGTCATGGGTCTTATACCATCACTATAAGTTTTTCTCATTATAGTAGATTCTGGATGGTAGCATGATACTTGGAGTGGTTTTTTAGTCGCACGAGGTTTTCACTTTGTTAACAAAATTATTGTGTTGATTTTATTTACTGTATTTTTTTATTTGGGTTGACTCATAATTATTAGACTGAAGGGTGCTTGATAGTAATCCATAGTAATAATAATTAGGACTTGCCTTAGTTTATTGTGTTTAATTTTGCATAGGATCAAGACCTTAGACGAAATACGAATTTTCAATTGGTATTAGAGAATGACCTTGATCCTTGACCAATTTAGCTATGGAAAGAAGTCAACCCCTAAATTATCCCTCATTCTTTGATGGGACAGAGTACTTGCATTGGAATGTTTGCATGAGAACGTTCCTTAAGTCTTTAGATAAGAGGGTCTGGATGACAGTAGAATACGGGTGGAAACTTCTCATAGTTATGGTTGATGGGGTCTCCTCCCCTAAAGATAAAATGACCTGGACTAAGGAGGAGTTAAATGATAGCAATAAGAACAACAAGGCAATTAATGTCATTCATGTTGCTGTTTGCTCCGCTGAGTTTATGAGAATCTCAATGTGTGAGAAAGCCAAGAATGAATGGGACATCTTTCAGACTGTGCATAAAGGCACACTGTCAGTTAAGAATAATAGACTCCAAGAGCTTGCCACTAGGTTTGAGGTCGTTGGAATGAAGGATGATGAGATCTTTGATGAGTTCTACGCTTAGATTAATGATTTAGTTAACTCTAGTTTCGACCTATGTGACACTATTCCTACAAATAAAATAGTTAGGAAAAATCCTTAGATCCTTGCCTGACTAATTTTTATCAAAGATCACTGCCATAGAGGAAAGTAATGACCTATATCATCTTAAACTAGAGGACCTCGTAGGAAAATTGCAGGTGTATGAGAAAGAATTTCTTGGATATAGAAAGCCTAAAACCATAGTGATGAAGATCGCAAAGAAAGTTCATCATGATCCGTCGAGTAATGATAATGATGCTACCCTTACAAATTCTGATTTGGCCATGTTTTCTTAAAGGTTTAAGAAATTTCTTAAGATGTAAAAAAATGGTTGTCGCACTGATAGGGATAGGGAGGACAATTCTAGAGAGAATAGACACAGTGGAGGGAGTCTAAAAAGGATAAGGATAGCAAACCAGTACTATCAAATGCCATGAATGTGAAGGGTATGGGCATATTAGATCTGAGTGTCTCACATACCTAAAGTCTAAAGGCAAGAAAGTCATAGCAGCCACACTTAGTGATTCAGAAGGTGACTATACTTTTGATTAGTCTCCTAAGGAGAAAAGCAATTTCATTACTTTTACTACTAGTGTGGTCGATGAGAGAGAGAATAATATTATAATGAAATACTCGATCAGAATTCTCTAATGATGATCTGTCGATGATGACAGTCTTCAGGTAGCATATACTGAATTATTTAATGAGAGTCTAGCTATTAAAAAGATGAATATTGATGTTAATAAGAGGCTAAAAGAAGTGGTGCTAGATAAGAATGAAGCTCAAGCTAAGTTTGAGCAAAACCTTTTGATGATTAATGGCCTTTAGATGAGGAATAAAGGGCTAGTTGATAGAGTCAAATTCTTAGAAGCAGAACTTGAAAATGCTAGAACTCATTTGTCTGTATTTTCTAGTGGGATTGATAAACTAGACCGCATGTTTGGGATTAGCGTTGAGTCTAATTGTGTTAAGGCGTCATCGTCTAGAGCTGTATCGATCCCTCCTAAATGTGACTTAGGTAAGAAACCCATTGATTGTAGTCATGTGATTCCTATGTTACTCCCCGTCCCGTGTCCCAAGTCATGGGTAAACCTCGCTCTCGTCCGAGGTTTGTGATTGTGTGCCATCACCATGACACATTAGGCCTAAGTGTTTCATGTTACACAAAAAATGGCCTAAGAGTGTTTCAGCTAGGTTTGATTCTTCAAATCTAGCGTTTTAAGTTTCTGCACTAGCTAAACAGACTCTACTGATTAGTGAGAAACTTGCACTACTAATTATGAGTCCTTAAGTGGAGAATCCTCAGAAATTTTGGGTAAGGAAACGAGATGACTTCCCCTCAGGTCCTGAATGTCTTGACCCCAACAAGCATGATGAGATTGTACTTCGGTGTACTTCTTCTTAGTTATTGCATTCACTTTTCTCCATTTCATGTGTGTGTGCGTGTGTTTTATATTTTTGCACGACTGCATGCTTTTATTTTCTTTGCATATTGGTGTGTGTGTTTGTTATATTTTTGTTATATGCCCCTTGGTATATATGATTAAAACCCGGATATAAATTTCATAGCCGATTCCAAATGGATGATAGTATGATCTGCACTCGGGAATACAACTCCACATACCATTAGATAATGACAAGCCATGTTATGTCTTTTATTATTTTGTGATAAAATACAAAATACAAAAAATATATAAAATAAAAAAGACCAAAAATAGTTTCTGCACTAGCTAAACTTAAAACTCTAATTCTGCATAGGGTCAAAACCTTAGACAAAATATGAATTTTCAATAAGCTTCGCTAATGTCTAATTTTAGAGCTACCAACTCATTCTTTTTCCCCCTAGTAAGTATGATCTTATGAAGGCACTCATAATCTATTATAACATTATCAGTAATAAACTTATCAAGGATGAAAGCACTTTGAGTTGGTGATATAATTTGATGAAGGATATGTTTAAGCGTATTTGCAAATGCCTTGGCCACAATTCTGTATATAACATTACAAAGGATATTGGGTCTAAATTCAGAGACCTTCTTAGGCTTAGTCACATTTGGAATTAAAGCAATATTAGTGTGGTTTAAATGAGATATATTACCTCCATTATTGAGTATATGAATCCACGTTTTGGTGACTCCATCCCTCACTGTTTTCCAATGCTTCTTAAGAAAACTGTTGGTAAACTATCTGGTCTTGGAGCTTTTGTTGAACACATTTGAGCTAAAGCATCAGAAACATCTTCATTTGAAAAATGTTGCTCTAAATAAGCATTCATTTCTGGGGTAGCTCGTGAAGAGATTCCTTGTAATGTTAACTCTATTTGGTTCTAAGAAGGTGTGAGGTTGTGAATATATTCTGGAAATAATCACATAATATCCTCTCAACCTCCCTCCTCCCTTCAACCCACTGCTCTTGATCATTTGTGACCCTAGATTTTGTTCTTTCTCTTCCATTCTGCGGCCTTCGAATGAAAAAACTTAGTGTTTTTGTCTCATTCCTTAAGCCAATCAGCCAGGGATCTTGATTATTCTCTACAACCATTGTGTCAATATGATGAGAAGTGAAGGAAACAATAGACACTCTTCTATCCAAATTCCATAACATTGCTAACCCACCCCCCATACCATTTATATCAACTATGAAACAATTGTCAAATTAGAGTCTTATACCTACCACCTACTTTCTCTTAGACATCAGTTTTGATTCACTTATGAATACAATATGAGGCTTATGCAATTGAAGAACTGGGCTCTGAATGCCCTGAGGTTCCCTATGCCCCAAATGTTCCAGTTTAATATATTTATTATTGTCCGCGGGGCTGTCCACCAACCTTCATTGATACTGTTGTCATTAAAAGTCCGGGTAACTCCATATCTGCACTTCTCACATTTGCCCACCTCAGGTTGAATCTTTCTTTGGGGGAAAGAAACCCATGTTGATCTTTCGCCATCCCCATTGAATTCCCTTACTTTGTTTTCTTTGACACTGGGCTTAACCCTTCACTTATGCTGCAACTTCTCTTGAATGGGCTTCTTGGTATGGCCCGATTGTAACTTCCACTTTTTCCTTTAGGCTTTTGTGCTGATTTTGTCTAGCCCACGTTTCCCTTTGGGATGTTTTGTTCCTCTACTGCGACTTCCAAGGATTCATTGCCCCTATTTATATCTCGCTGCCCCTTCTCCCTGAATCTATTCTGTAGAACTATACCCACCAAATTAATGGCTTTTAACCACTAGCCATAGGGGATTTCTTGTTAACCTTGTCCTTTATATTTTCCACTCTCTGAACTGGTGGCTCAAGAAACTACAACAAACAAAAGCAAAAGTATGGCAACCTTTCGTACAAAAATGGCATGTATACATCATCATCATCATTTTCTTTCAAGGTTAACATCTTCTTTAATGATCTGGTGATATCAATTGCAATACGGACTCTTCTAGAACACTACTGATACATATGTCCCTGCCTCCTCCACTTTCCCCATTTTACTTTCTAACTCCATGATTGTCTCCTTCTCCATACACGTTATTGGGATATTTGTTGCGATTCTCTGATCACTGAAAAGTATTTATGAGGAAAAACCAAATTTTATTACTACAATAACAGAATTTACAAGTGTTTAAACTTTACAACAAAAAAAAAAATATCTCTCTTTACACTCTCAAAGTTTTCTTTACATGATGCTTAATTGCTGAGATGCTTTGAGCTCTCATATGAGCTCCTTATTTATAGTAAAATTCTGGCTCAAATTGTTGACAAATGAATAGTTCCCACCTAAAGTTGTTTTGGTCATTTTTTATGGTTGCACCAAACTTTTGAAAATGGTGGCAATGGTGGGGATCTATCTTTGACAATGAAGAATAAAGATCCTTGGCAGTTAGATCCTTCAATTCGCCCCCTCCAGCTGCATTCGAAACGATTATCATCTGACAGCTATCTCGGCTATGTCTTTTTATAGCTCTAGCTTGTCCCAAGTAACCACATTTAATAGCATGTTGGCTGAATTCTCATATGAATGGATCTTCACTAGTTTCAACAGTTGTTGGCCCATCACCTCACGTATCTAATGATAGCAAATATCGATGTGCTTCGCCCGGGAATGATATATTGAGTTCTTGTTCAAGTCCAGAGCACTCTGACTATCGCAATGTATCTTATATTTTGTCTGTTTAATCCCTAATTCTTGAAGAAACGCTTTAACCACAATTTTTATTTTCATGCTTCTGCTGCTACAATATACTCAACGTCTGTTGTGGATAATGTAATACACCTTTGTAATCTTAACTGTCATGACATAACTCCCCTGCAAAAGTGTATATAAAACCTGATGTAGATTTTCTACCATCAAGATCCACTGCTCTATCTGAATCTGTATAGCCTTACAAGATTGGATCAGCTCTCCCGTAGCATAGATATAACTTCGATGTACTCTTGAGATACCTGATAATCCATTTGGCCTCCTAGTGTTCTTTTCCTGGGTTAGAGAGAAAACGGCTCACTACACCCACTGCGTGAGCAATATCTGGCCTGTATATACCATAACATACATTAGGCTCGCAACTGCTGAAGAATATGGTATCGATGGCATCTCACTTATCTCTTTCTTGGATGAGGGGAACAAACACTAACCCAGTTTGATGGTGCGCTAGCGAAATGCTGACAGGTTTGGAATTCTATATATAAAATCTCTTGGTTTTTCGTTCAATATAATTTTCCTGTGAAAGCCACAACTTTTTGTTCTGTCTGTTATGAACTATTTATATTCCCAAAATCTGTTGAGTTGGTCCTAAGTCTTTCATGTCAAAAGACTTAGAGAGTTCTTTCTTCAACTGGTTGATCTTTGATGCATCTTGTCGAACGATCAACATGTCATCTACATATAATAGAAGAGCAACGAAATTTCCATCCGGAAACCTTTGAATGTAAACACACTGGTCTGTTGTAGTTCTTTTGTAGCCTTGACTCACCCTGAACGAGTCAAACTTCTTGTTCCACTGCCTTGGTGCTTACTTGAGGCCATACAAGTTATTCTTCAGCTTACAAACAAGGTTCTATTATCCTGAAACCTTCTGGCTGCTCCATGTAGATTTCTTCATGTAGATCACCATGAAGAAATTTTGTCTTAATATCCATTTATTCAAGCTCTAGATTCAATCTGTCTACTAATCCTAGAATAACTCGGATTGAAGCCATTTTTACAACTGGTGAAAAAATTTCATCAAATACGATTCTCTTTTTCTGTAGGAATTATTTGACTACTAATCGGACATTGTGTTTCACCACATTTCCATTGTCTTCTTTCTTCAACTTGAACACCCATTTATTCTTCAGTGCCTTCATGCCTTGCAGGGATTAACTATCTCATAAGTATGATTCTTCTGCAGAGATGGAATCTGGCCTTAGTTAGATCCTGAGTAATTTATTGATGGAATTCGGCCTCTCTCGGATCTTCGTACTTGAGGTTTACTGGTTTCTAGAGGTCTGTCCTCATCCAGATCTGAGGATGATTTTACAACCTCTGATGGAGCGGGTTGCGGCTCTCTCTGCTTAACACCATTTTCTTCCTCCTCTGATTCTACTTTTGACATTTCATGCACCCCATCATTATATGTGGCCACTCATATTGGTGCTATGGTTGTGTCTGGATTTGAATCAATTTTTTCGGCATTGGAATTAGAATATATATTGGGCATTTCAATGTCTTCTATTGTCTGGTCTTCAAGAAACACTGCATCCATGCTTTTGATGATCTTTTTCTCCTTCGAGTCCCAAAACCTGTATCTGAATTCCTCATCTCGATAACCTATGAAGATACATGGAGTAGTCCTTGCATCAAGATTAAGACTAAACAGTCGAATGTTCTAAGGTGAGAATATGAGAAATTCTTACCAAACCACACTTTCTCCGGAATCTCAAAATTCAATGGTACATATGGTGATCTATTGATCAGGTATTAGGCAGCACGGACAGCTTCTCCACGAAATGGCTTTGGCAGCTTAGCCATGCTGATCATGCTTCTGACTTTCTCCATAATGGTGCGGTTTATTTTTTCAACAACATCATTATGTTGTAGGGTGCGTGGAACGGTCTTTTCATGTCAAATGTTGTGTCTTCTGTAGTAGGCATCAAACTCCCTGAAAGTGTACTTACCTATATTATCTGTGGGAAGGCACTTCGATTTCTTCTTTATTTCACGCTCTTCCATGGCATGGAACATTTTGAAATGATTTAGCACTTGATCCTTGGTTTTCAGGAAATACAACCACACTTTTCGAGAAGCATCGTCAATGAAATTCAAAAAGTATTTGTCACCGCCTAGTGAATTAACCTCCAAGAGACCATAAACATCATAGTGTACCAGATTGAGCAACTCTGATCTTCTTGTAGAAGAAAAATTAGAAGATACTTTATGTTGCTTACCGAACAGACAGTGATTAGAATGATCTATAGCATCATTTTTTAAGACAATGATTATATCCTTCTTTATTAAGGTAGACAACTTTTTCTCACTCATGTGACTGAGTTTCTGGTGCCACAGATTTTGAGAAACCTCTCGTTCAGCTACATTAAGGCTCTTTGCATATATATTCACATAAGTCTTGTATAAAGTACCGTAAATATGTCCTCGGACAACGACCATGACACATTTTATAATTCTCCATATACCATTGCTAAAGTGACTAACATAGCCCTATTTTTCAAGGGCTAC
This sequence comes from Zanthoxylum bungeanum, assembly GCA_019454045.1. NCBI lineage: Eukaryota > Viridiplantae > Streptophyta > Magnoliopsida > Sapindales > Rutaceae > Zanthoxylum > Zanthoxylum bungeanum. Next base: position 160,236 of record SKCR01029814.1, read on the forward strand.
CGCCGAAGCTCTAGAATGTGTCTTACATCCTTCGGGGTTATTATACACCATGTATTTGTCCGCATCTGAATATCACCAATTCTCACTATCTAAGAGAAACTGATATTTCCCATCTTCACTGCACCAAAGTCTCACGCTTTGTATGTTGTGAATAAATCCATGTGAGGAGTGACCTGATAGGATGTTGCAGTATCACTACCTACTGAACATCTTCGGTTACGGTGTGAAGGCATGTCTCTTCCTGGATGGAACATATAGCTACATCTCTTGAGACAACTACTAATGTCTTTGCATCATTGCTCTTTGGTTGGGAATTGCCTTGACCCAGCTTTCGTTGTAGCTTTTGACAATTCTTCTTTAAGTGTCCTTCTATGCCACAATAGTAGCGCTTGTAATAGGCTTTCTTTCGTCTGTGGATTTGCCTCTACTTTTACTTCTACATCTCCCCCTACCTCGATTTTTATCTCATTTTTTTCCTCGATTCTCTGTGACGAGGGTTTGTGTTAAATCTGTGCCCACGTCTTTTTTCTGGCCTCCTCATTTGAAATAACATCTTTTACCATAGGCATGTAAGTTTACCTCCGAAAGCCAAATTGTTGAAAGTAACCTCCAATGTCACCCAACTATCAGAAAGAGAACTAAGTAGTATGAGGGTTTGTACTTCATCTCCCGGTTGCATGTATATTGTAGATAACTTGTTCACCAGGCTTTGAAACTCATTAGTGTGCTCTGCTACTGAAGTTCCACTCCTTCACTTCAAATGCACCAAACATCTCATTATTAAGGCTTTATTCCGAGTTATCTTGGCCTGGTACATGCCTTCCAGCTTCATCCACATTTCGTAAGCATCTGTGTCATGTGTCACATGGTGGAAAAAGATGTGGCTGATCCACTGCTTAATCTAATCCATAGATCTATTGTTGAGTTTTCTCCACTCATTCTCTTTGGCAGAATTTAGTTTCACTTTTTTTTCTCGATCACATCGTACAGATCTTTGCAGTGTAAATAATCTATCATTTAAGATCTCCGGAGAGATTAATTGATTGTCGTCAGCTTAATCATTGCACCAGGATATAAATCTTCCATTTTCATTTTAAGTTTAAATTTAAATTTTAAAATGAAAATAGGATAAAATTGGGCCTGATTTTCACAAATCATAGGTCACTGTTGCGTTTGGAACGATCAAAAATTGTGTATTTGACTCTTCGTTGGTCCAAATATGACTCAGGGCTCGATTTATAAATTTTTAAAACTTTTAGGGCTAAAATATAAATTTCAGAGACTTTAGAGGCTCAATAAAATTTACCATGTATGCTGACGTGGCTGATGATGTGGCGCTGACGTAGTCGTCTTCAGCTGGCGCGTGTCCGCGTAAAGGCGCATGGGTTGGCTACTGGAAGGCGTGTGAGGACCTCTCTGATCTCTATTTGATCCCTGTAAAATATCACCGTGCTCGTCTCGACATGAACAAGCTGATGATATGCTCAAATCTGATTTTTGACAACTTTCCCAAAATTTGAATTTTCCGAACATAGTTCAATTCTTTGATCACTGAAGAGTGTTTATGAGGAAAAATCAAATTCTATTACTACAAGAACAAAATTTACAAGTGTTTAAACTTTACAAAAAATCTAATTCTCTTTACACTCTATAAGCTTACTTTACATGAATCTTAATTGTTGGGATTCTTTGAAATCTCAAATGAGCTCCCTATTTATAGTAAAATTCTGGCTCAAATTGTCAACAAATGAATAGATCCCACCTAAAGTTGTTTTGGTCATTTTTGGTGGTTGCACCAAATTTTTGAAAATGGTGGCAATGGTGAGGATCAATTTTTAAAAACAAAAAAGAAAGATATAATGTAGATGAATCCTTCAACATTGTGTATCTGCACCCAGAAAGACACTTAAGTAAACTCTTGTCTTGTTATATATCCCCAATGTCAGATGGCTCTTTCGGTGCTCTATCAAAATGACATGGTCCCCCTGTCGATATCCTCCTTTTATCAGCTTCGGTAGCAAATTTGAATATGAAAACATTCTCTCATAGGATTTCTATCTTCACTTATTTCAATGTCTATATATATATATATATATTGCATTGTTGTGATAAACCTTCTTTCTCCAAGATGCTAGAATTGACGTGCTGCTATTCTTATTCTCATTAAGTGGTTGTTGATGGTGGTTTTCAGTTCCCAAGAAATTAGAACCCTGAGGAAGGGTAAAATAGGGATTGTACTTAGTAAATGAAAGTCTAAGATCCTCATGGGGATGAGAAGTCAGAACATAAGGGCTCAAGACCGATGTGCAGAGAGGCACCCGAGGGCAAAACCAGATAAGGATGACAATTGAGATCTTGACCCGACCTTATGAGAAGAATCAAGTTTTATAGCACTTTAGCATCTTTGAAGGCATACCCGAGGTGGTCCCTGACTATCGATCTTACAAAAGGGAGCTTGGTCAAAGCCGACAGTGGAAAGGATACCAGCATCAGACTGATCGGCATCGACATCGGACTTTGAGAGCGGACGTAGTTTCAGATTTTTAGAGAAGCCTCGACATCATATTCGGCATTCAGAGACTTGCATCAGCTTCTGAAACCATAACCGACCCGACCTGTTTAAAAGAGAGGAATAGGATCCAGCACTAATCACTTCGGTATATCGACCCGGTCACTTAGGTCGGGGCTGCTAAATCTTATGCATATGTATGGATGACGTAAGCCCTACATGAAACCTAGAGCTGCCAGACAGTTGGATGGACATAATGTATGAGTAATGAGCATAACGTACGAGTATTGGGCAATAACGTACGAGTAATGGGCAATAAAGACAATGAAACGTGACTAACATCACGAAGTTGGTGTAACAGTGGAAATTGACCTAGTATATAAAGGGATTGAGAACTCATTATAAAAATGGGGCCTGATTAGTTTCACACGTAACTTGTAAAAGAGAGAGCAAAAAGTTTAAGTATAAGCGTGAGCTAGTAAGTGGTCGGTCAGACAAGGTAGAGAAAGTAGAGAGGTCGGTCTGAACCGAGGTCCTAATAAAGACACCATTTTTCTCTATGCCCGTGGACGTAGGTCGGGTCCATCCCACCGAACCACGTTAAACCCTCTGTTTTATCTGTGTGTTTTCTCATCTTTTGCTAAGTTTGTATTTGGTCCCCAAACCAAACAAATTCACAGTTGAATGAGATTTGTTCGAATAGTGGTTTTTCCAAATAATCCATTAAATGAAAAACAGTCTTCAAAAGATGGCGCCGTTTGTGGGGACAGTATGAAAAATAACAAGTGTGTTAAGATGATGACAAGAGATGGAAACCATAGAACTACAAAGGCTCTGACGACGGAGTGGATGGAGATGATGGAAGAAACCCTATGAGAAGAGGAAATGGGAGAATAGAATGAAAGGGGAGAGTTCGGGATGATAGGGACATAGGGACATCGTCCTCATTTTCGAAGGAAATATTGGCGATGGAGTTTCCGAGGAAATTCACATTGCCCAAGATAGATGTCTAAAGGGCAACACAGACTCATAACCCAGATAGTTCAGGAAATCTAGGATAAAGGTCTATTGACTGAGCCCGACCTGAGGAGGTTTCCCATTGAGAAGAATGATCAAATGGCTTATTTCACCCACCATCAAACAATGGGACATAGCATAGAGAATTACAAGGACCCGCAGGAGCAGGTGGAAGACTTGATGAGGAATGGCTAACTCAGCGAGTATATTGATCATGAGGTCATGAGGATGAGGTAACGCCAGTAGCAATGTCACCAGGTCGGGTACTTATCGTTTGGAGCAACTGGACATTACCCGGCTCAAGAAGCCTTGGAATGCATGAAATGGTGCATGACATGTGGGAAAAGCGTGAACCCTCTGTGGCACGTCAATCTCATGTGTCATTATCAAAACCCCAGGGCGGGGCGTCACTACCCAATGACTTGCATATTTGTGGAATAAAGCAAAAAAGACCTGCATTATGTTTGGTGCCCCATGGTAATCATCACATGCACGGATTGAAGACAGCTGAGATACTACATTATTCCTGGAGGTACATAGCACGGAGAAGTGTTCGGTTCCTAGTTAGTCCCAAGATCGATTTCAAGCAATGAAACATGTGTGAATACTCGTAAAAGTATGGCGGAATCATACTTACATTGATCGGCTTTGCGATGCGACGAACACAAAATTTCTTCAAGCTCTTTGAACTCTCGGCTTTGGCCTCTTTGTGTTCCTTTTGATTTTCGGTCATGCCTCCATGGATGTCCAAGCTCCAAGCTTTGTGTTGTGATTCCATGCTCATGAATAGGTTTCCATATCACCTTGGATGACTCATTTGTGTGCTAGCACTCTTGATTTTGCAACAAAATCATGAAGAAAATGGAACCCTAGGCTCTCGGTTTCTTGAGAGGAAAAATGGCTCCATGGCCGATTGTGGGAGAGAGAGAGAGAGAAGGAAGTGTGTTGGTTGAGAGTTGTGTATCTAATACACTAAATTGATTTCTAAAATCAATTAAAACATATACCAAAATTTTGGTATTTGCCTTTTTAAAAGGTCAACCAATTTTTAGAGCCAAAAGGCAATTAATGCCTTCCAACCACCACCATCACTATTCACATCAAAAGTGACTAGACATCACATCACTCAAAGTGACTAGACATCACATCAATCAAAGTGACTAATGATTTGACGCTAGATGTGACTTGTGGGCCGCACTTGAATTCGAAATGCGAGTGGGCCCACAAACACTCCCGGGCTCGGGTTCGCTAATTCCGAATTAACGAATTTTCCGTTGCGACGTAATTAAATCAAATTTAATTAAATAATTATGTCTAGCAAAATTACTATTAACGTCGCTAACGAATTAATTCTAAATTAACTCGTTCGCCCGAATTAAAATCTAATTTTAATTCTGTGTCGAAATCCAATTTCATATAATATATCGAATATATTATTTTATCGATTAATTCCAAATTAATTGTTCTCTCTCTATTAATTAATATTTTATCCCAGATAAAATATCTCCGTAATTAATCCCAGATTAATTTTCTCTCTCTTATAATTAATCCCATATTAATAAAGTGCGAGTCATACGTCATCGGTGAATCTTCGGGAAGCGACCCATGAGATCCCCGGATATGTTGGCAGTAAATCCGGTCGTCGGACTATCCGAACACGTACGTACCTAGTACTACGTTTTTACCGATTTACAAGACATGGTTGGCTTCTAGCAAAGCACTGTGCCTACCCAATTCTCCAAAAATATTCTTACTGGAATATGTGATCTATATCAGGCGTAGTATACGTAGTATTGCGTATTTCGATCCAGCATCGGATGTCACGTGCAAGGCCTGAGGCTGGAATTGTGTTTGCCCCGTACGAAGCACATATCGGATCTCTGGTAACTAGTCTCTATGATCGGATAATCATGACTTAGTCATATTATCCCGATTACTGCAGTACTTAAGAGCACCAGTTCTATATCCTACGTGATCATCATCTCCACTATGACTGGAGTGATACTTTCATCTTGACATGACACTCAATACACTACGATTCTCAATATACCCAGAAGAGGCGTACACAGAACCTGTTAAAGCCCTGGACGACCAAAACCAAAGTATATTGATTGTCGCAAGTATTAGCGGTGCAAGTCTCAGATTAAGACCAAATACACCTACCCTGATTCGGACTTCCATAGACACATAGTCATATTACCAATGAAATTTCGAGGGGTCTATCCAAAGCGAAGCTGTTTCCGTACCATCGGTAAACACAACCTCCTATTACACTTGCAAGAGTATCCAATACCCAAATATATGAGAACTATGTTGTTATGCTCACACAACGCGCACAAGTGTAATACTAGTCTATTCCACATTATCGATGTCCAATCTCGATAATACTATGACTAGGGATATTTAATGATTAAACCTTCGTGGATTGATACTGTCTCATATCATCTCAATCCGGAACTAATCATATGGACCTTTTATCATTTATACATCTAGGTAATCCAATTACAAATGATAAAAGGGCAATTTCCTTTGTCACATAGTTAATTTGTACAACAACACCATGATCTGTACAAATAGTGATGCTATGGGTCATAATTGTCCAACAAGAAGGCCCATAGGACTTTGTGTCGTTTGTAGCCCTCGGGAGGTACATAGCACGGGGAAGGCCAAAGTGCCTCTGTGGCGTTTGTAATCTCAGGGTATGCCGAACACGGGGAAGGAAATGCCCCAGTGGCGCTGGCCATCCCATTTTGGATCCATATGACAGAGCATGGGGAAGGCTCGAGGGTCTCTGTGGCATTTGCAGACTCGGGGCCAACCTATCATGGAAAAAATCTCATGGCGTTGGCTTCCCCTTCGATTCGTAGCTCGGTTATCTGGGAAGTTGAACTGTAAGGTTCAAAATTATTATTCTGGGTGGCATGGGACAGGACGCTATCTCAGGCTCCCTTGTTGTTTCTTTTGGGTCTGTACGGGGTATGTGATATATCACCCTCGTTTTTATTTGTCTTTTTTTTTCCTGGTTTTGTTTTTAATGGATGACTTGAAATGGGACGCCATTTCCAGTCTCCATGGTGATTTCCGGAGGTTAAAAATCTTCTCTCACGGTTAAGTCTTGAAAAGTAAATAGATGGCTCAGGGCTGCATTCGTTCCGTCGAAGCCTCATTATCTTTGTTGGCAAGGGGTCAGAGTTTTTCCCCCATGGCCAAGTATTGAGTGGCACAATGAGGGAGCATTCCTTTTTGGCCAAGTACTTATTGTGGATCGGGGTCGGGTTACATCCCACCAAGGCCTTATTATCTTTACTGGCATAAGGTTGGAGTTTCTCCCTCATGGCCTAGTGTTGAGTGGTACAATGAGGGAGCATTCCCTTATAGCCAAGTACTTATTGTGGCTCGGGATCGAGTTACGTCCCACTGAGGCCTGGTTATCTTCGTTAGCATGGGGTAGAGTTTCTCCCCCACGGCGGAGTGTGATGGCATAAGGAGGGAACATTCCCTTGTGACTGATATATTATTATCAGTTCGGGGCTGGGTTACGTCCCGACGAGGCCCCTCTTTATGTGTGATAGTCCGAGGTGAGCTTTCCTCGTGATCTATGTTTTGTTTTGTAGGTCTTTACAAATCAGTTACTTCCGAGATTACAGCATGTCGAGAGCATGCATCAGCCCGAGGTGGCACGAGATGAGATTCTTCAAGCAGAGAAGCCAATGTGTGAGCTAACTAGGGTTAGCTCGAATCAATATTTTCGGTCAGAGAGGGCCTAGTGGAAGAGATGTCCAGTTATGAATCAGAAATTGAGGTGGTGGATCAAGGCTGTGAACCCGACATAGATTTTTACAAGAAGCATTGAAGCATATCTACTAAAAGATGGGGCAGACTTGAGATTTTGTACTAGATCAGGATTGAGTATCAGCCTGAGGACACCAGATCGGCTTCTAGGTCCATGCACCACCATCTTTTTATAGTTCCCGATATCAACTCATTAACTCATTGATACCGAAAACTATGGGGTAGATGTTAATGGTGGTTTTAAGCTCCCAATAAGTTAAAACCTCGAGTAAGGGTAAAATAAAGATTGTACTTAGTAGATGAAAGTCTAAGATCCTCATGAGGATGAGAAGTCAGAACATAGAGGCTCAAGCCCGAGGAGCAGAGAGGCATCCGAGGGCAAAACCAGATAAGGATGACAATTGAGATCCTGACCCGCCCTTATGAGAAGAATTAAGTTCTATAGAAATTTAGCATATGTGAAGGCATACTCGAGGTGGTCCCTGACTACCGACTTTATAAAAAGAAGTTAGGTCAAAGCTGACCGTAGAAAGGACACCAGCATCAGACTGATCAGACCAAGCATCAGCCTCGGCATCAGACTTTGAGAGCAGATTTAGTTCCAGATTCTTAGAGCAGCCTCGGCATCAGATTCATCATTCAGAGACTTGCATCAGCTTCTGAAACCATAACTGACCCGACCTGTTTAAAATGAGAGGAAGAGGATCCAGCACCAATCACTTCAGTATACTGACCCGGTCACTTAGGTCGGGGTTGCTAAATCTTATGTATATGTATGGATGACGTAAGCCCTACATGAAAACTAGAACCGCCAGACAGTTGGATGATCATAACGTACGAGTAATGGGTGTAACGTACGAGTAATGGGCAAAACATACGGGTAATGGGTAATAACGTACGAGTAATGGACAATAATGACAAGAAAACATGGCTGACATCATGAAGTTGGTGTAACCGTAAAAATTTACCTAGTATATAAAGGGGTTGAGAACTCATGATAAAAGAGGGGTCTGATTAGTGTAGACAACAGAACCTGGGCGACGCCGTTCCTAGGCTCGCGGCACTAGTTGGGAAGTACTAAATAACATTGAGTCGCCACCGGTGTGAACCGGGACAAAGATTTAAGGCCGCACTCACCCCTCGCAAGGGAAGACCTCAAACCGTTGGGTTCGGAATGGTCCCTTAGTTATGTCACTTGTAATGAAAGGATTTATGTAATAATCTAATCAAGCTTAAGTAACATTTATTTCCAAAAATATCATGCTTCTAAGTTCATATGCATACATCAACAAGTTCATCACAACATGCAACATCACATGACAATCTCATGAACATATTTCAATCCTATGATATGGAAAACTAAGAACAACATAATCATGATTGAGTACTATCTCATGAACCTATTAACCAAATAACATGCTAACAGTCTAATCATGCTTGAATACAATCCCAAAAACACATAGAATGGATAAATGCAAGAATACAAATGATACGGTTGGCTATATAACACAAGAAAGATCAGCCAAGAGGCAATTATGCATGAATATGATAAGACAGACTCAGTTCAGTG
>SKCR01029815.1:0-96788 GCA_019454045.1 Zanthoxylum bungeanum
TAAATCGTTTAATCGTTAAACGAAAAATACATGCGAACGGGCCGAACCGTCATTTCCTAATTAATGTGTATTTGTATTTAATATATGATATTGTTAAATACACATTAATAAATTGTCAAATAAAGGTATTTGACATATATCATCAAAATATGTATTTGAGATATTTAAAGTAAATATAATACATATATTTGATATATTTGACTAAAATGGACAAAATACCAATATAAGGGCAATTTGGTAAATTCACTTAAATATGATTTATTTGAATTTTATTTCATAATTTGATTATTGGATAATTAAATAAATATGTTTATTTAATTAATCCGAGAATAATTTTTAAATCGGAAAATACGATTTTCCACCGCTTCCGCTGCGTTACCGGATTTAGCCCCTAAAAACCCCTACACTAGTTCCACAGCCCACTTGGTCAGTCTCCTGAAAGCTCGGGCTTATGAAGTATGCTCCTCATTGGATACGATGTATAGACAGTGATTGGGTGCCCCTGAAAATATGGTCGTAGCTTCCTTGCTGCAGTTACCAAAGCCAGTACCAATTTTTCCATATGAGGGTAGCGTGATTCCGCATCTAATAATGCTTTACTCACATAGTAGACTGGGAGTTGAGTTCCGTTTTATTCTCGGATCAGGACTGCACTTACTGCTTGTTCTGAGACTCCTAAGTAGAGAAAAAGTCTTTCATTGTCGAGTGGCTTTGATAACAATGGTGGAGAAGATAAGTATCGTTTAAGTTCCGTCAATGCTTCTTCGCAGGCTGGAGTCCACTCGAAGTGTTTTGCCTTCTTCAAGGCTGAGAAGAATAAAAAACTTTTATCGGTCGACTTGGAAATGAATCTATTAAGTGTGTATATTCTCCCAGCTAGTCGCATGACATCTCTCGGATTGGTAGGAGAAGGAATGTCAAGAATAGATCTGATCTGATTAGGATTGGCTTCTATCCCTCGTCGCGTGACCATGTATCCAAGAAATTTCCCTGAAGCGACTCCAAAAGCACATTTTGTTGGATTCAATTTCATACCATATTTCCTCATTGTGTCGAATGCCTGCTCCAAGTGTGTCAGATGTTGTTCGGCTTCTAATGACTTTACCAGCATGTCATCTATGTAAACCTCTATGGTCTTCCCTATTTGTTGAGAAAACATTTTGTTCACCATTCGTTAATAAGTTGCTCCAGCATTTTTGAGTCCGAATGGCATCACTTTGTAACAATATATGCCTCTGTTGGTGATGAATGCGGTTTTTTCTTGGTCGTTCGGATGCATGAGGATTTGATTGTAGCCTGAGTAGGCATCCATGAAACTCAGTAACTCATGGCCTATTGTAGCATCAACCAATGAATCAATATGAGGTAATGGGAAGGAATCCTTGGGGGACGCTTTGTTCAAATCTGTGAAGTCGATGCAAACTCGCCATTTCCCGTTCTTCTTTCGTACTATCACCACATTAGCTAACCATTCTGGGAATTGAACCTCCTTGATGGCTCCATTTTGTAATAATTTTTGGACTTCTTCATTGATGATCTGATTTCTCTCCGGGGCAAACTTTCTTCTTTTCTGTCTGACAGGAGGGTAGCTTGATCTACATGGAGCTCATGGGTGATTAATTCTGGGTCGATCCCGGTCATATCTTCGTGTGACCAGGCGAAACAATCATGTCGCTTCATTAAGAAATCAATTAGGTCGGTTCGTAGCTTGGGATCCAGATTAACTCCAATTGGTACTTTGTGATCTGCATATTCTGTGTGTATTGGGACTTCGTCTAGCTCCTCTATACTAGGCTGATCTGGTGGTAAAACGCCAGATCCCTTCATTAATTGCTATGCCGACTGAGGTTTTGCCTTTAAGGTCGTCTGGTAGCAACTTCTTGAAAATTGTTGATCTCCCATAATCTCCTGAATCCCCCATCTTGTGGGAAATTTGAGCACTTGATGGTAAGTTGACGAGACTGCCCTCATCTCATGAATCCAAGGTCGTCCGACAATCAGATTGTAGGCTGAGGGACAATCGAGAACTAAAAAAGTTGTCATCTTATTGTTTCCTCCGGCATAGACTGGGAGTGTTATCTCCCCGATTGTGAATTTTTGTTCGCCGCTGAATCCAATAAGAACAGTTGACCTCCTATTGATCTTTTCTATCTCGGTTCCCATGTCGGACATAGCAGTTCTAAAAATGATGTTTGCTGACGAACCTGTGTCGACTAAGACTCGTTTGACTATAAAATTTGCAATCTGTAATGAAATTACCAGCGCGTCATGATGCAGATTCGTTTGATTGGAATTGTTATCATCTGGGAATTCAATTGTTAGGTTTGTAAACATCCCTTCAATCGACATAGTTAAATGGAAAGGACCCATTGTTGCTTCTCTGGTATGTCGTTTCGCAGCCAAATATGAGGCACCGCTGACTTCGGACTCTCCAGAAATAAAACATATTGTATTGTTGACTGGTGGTGGTGGTGTGGGGCCTTCTTCCTTCTCGTTTCTTCGGGCTATAGTAGCTTTGCCTTTCTCCGAAAGCAAATCCTTCAAATGTCCTTTATTCAGCAATTCCAATACTTCCAGCCTTAAAGCTACGCAATCTGCTGTCGTATGTCCATAATCTCGATGAAATTCACACCATTTGCTGGTATCTTTCTTAGCTGAATAATCTCTGGAGTGTGGGGGCCATCGTACCTCGTTCCCCATCTTCTTGAGGACCGAAACCAGTTCTCCTAGGGAAACAGTGAAATTATAGTCTGGGAGCCTTTCTCTGTTCACGGTCTTATCTTGAACCCTGAATGGCAATGGTCGTCGCTTGAAATCCACCATCCAGATTCCAACAACAGAACAAAGGCCATAAGTATGAAAAAGAACTAGAAATAAAATAAATGCTTGCAGAGATGTTAAAAAAGAAAGAAGCCAAATACGATGCTATGTTTCAAGCCTAAACATCATTCAATCAAAGCCAATCAGCAGCTATAAGGCACTGGAAAATCGAATAGGACAACTGGCCAATGCTCAAAGTTACAGACTACAAGGTAACCTTCCTAGCAACACATAATCAAATCCAAAGAACCGAAGGAAAGAGTAATGTCAGCCATTACTTTAAAAGCGGTACTGAGATCAACAAAAATGTTGGAGTCAAGTCATCCACTGAGGAAGTTCCAAAAGAAAGAAGCGAAATAGAAACACAGATGGAGGAAAAAGAGAGAAAAGAAAATGATCGAGAAAAATTCACTCCACCTCCCCATTTTCCATAGCATCTCCAGAAAATTAAACTAGACAAGCAGTTTGCTCGATTCCTATAGATCTTCAAAAAGCTGTGTATCAACATTCCATTTGCAGAAGCGTTAGAACAAATGCCCAGCTATGTCAAATTCATGAAAGACATTCTGTCACGAAAATGGAGATTGGGAGATTACGAGACAGTAGCATTGACAGAAGAATGCAGCACCATCATTCTGAGGAAGCCTCCCCAAAAGTTGAAAGATCCTGCCAGCTTCACCATTCTTTGCACAATAGGAGAACATTACTTCGATAAGACTTTGTGTGATTTAGGTGCCAGCATTAACTTTATGCCTTTGTCTATTTACAGGAAACTGCAGATTAGAGAAGCAATGCCCACCTCAATTACTTTACAGCTTGCTGACAGATCGCTCACATTTTCGAAAGGTGTAATTGAAGATGTATTGGTTAAAGCCGACAAATTCATTTTCCCTGCAGATTTCATTATCCTTGACATGGAAGAAGACAAAGATGTACCTATCATCCTCATGAGACTATTCTTGGCTACAGGTCGAACTATTATTGATGTACAAAAAGGAGAACTAACCATGAATGTGCAGGACCAAGAAGTTACATTCAATGTTTTCAAAGCCATGAAATTCCCGAGTGATGAAAATGAGGAGGAATGTTTCAGAATTGATGTTTTAGATAGTATCATCCAGGATACTGATGCAATGCAACTTTCCACAGAAAAAACTTGAAACTTGCTGTTGGACAATTATGACCCATAGCGTCACTATTTGTACAGATCATGGTGTTCTTATACAAATTAACTATGTGACAAAGGAGATTGCACTCTTATCATTTGTGATTAGATCACCTAGATGTATAAATGATAGGAGGTCCCTATGATTTGTTCCTAGATTGAGAATGATGTGAGACAGTATCAGTCCACGAAGGATAAATCATTAAATATCCCTAATCAGAGCATTGTCGAGATTTGACATCGATAAATACGTAAAAGACTAGTATTACACTAGTGCGCGTTGTGAGGGCACAGCGATATAGTTCACATATATTTGGGTATAGGATACTCATGCAAGTGTAATAGGAGGTTGTGTTTTACCGATGGTACGGGAAACAGCTTCACTCTGGATAGACCCCCTCGGAATTCCATTGGTAGTATGACTATGTGTATATGGAAGTCCGAAATCAGGGTAGGTGTATTTGGTCTTAACCTGAGACTTGCACCGCTAATACTTACGACAATCAATATACTTTGGTTTTGGTCATCCAAGGCTTTAACGTTTCTGTGTACGCCTCTTCTGGGTATATCGAGAATCGTAGTGTGTTGGGTGTGATGTCAAGATGAAGTATCACTCCAGTCATAGTGGAGATGATGGTCACGTAGGATACGGGACTGGTTCTCTTAAATGCTGCAGCTATCGGATATTATGACAAGGTCATGTATATCCGATTATAGAGACTAGTTACCAGACATCCGACATGTGCTTCGTACGGGGCATACACAATTCCAGCCCCAGGCCTAGCACATGATCATCCGATACTGGATCGACATACGCAATACTACGTATATTACTCCTCATATAGATCGCTTATTCCTGTAAGCATATTTCTAGAGGATTGGGTAGGCATGGCGTGTTGCTAGAAGCCAACCTTGTCTTGTAAATCGGTAAAACGTAGTGCTCGGTACTTACGTGTTCGGATAGTCCGACGACCGTATTTACTGCCAACATATCTGGGGATCTCATGGGTCGCTTCCCGAAGATTCACCGATGACGTATGACTCGCACTTTTATTAATCTGGGATTAATTAATGATGAGAGAGAAAATTAATCTGGGATTAATTACGGAGATATTTTATCTGGGATAAAATATCATAGAAAGAGAGATAATGATTAATTTGGAATTAATCGATTAATTAATATATTAGATATATTAAACGAAATTGGATTTTAACGCGGAATTGAAATTAGATTTTAATTCGGGCGAATGAGTTAATTTAGAATTATATTCGTTAGCGACGTGAATAGTGATTTCACTAGGCATAATCATTTAATTGCGTCGCAACGGAAAATTCATTAATTTGGAATTAGCAAACCCGAACCGGATTGTTTGCGAGTGCATTCGCATTTCGAATTCGAGTGTGGCACGCAAGTCAAATCAAGCGTCAAATCATTAGTCGTATCCAGCGTCAAATCACATGTCACTTTGAGTGATGTGACAAGTTGTCACTTGATTGATTGATGTTGGTGGTTGAGGGCATTTATTGCTTGACTTTTTTGAAATTGAAAAATGGTAAATGGTTAATTGATTTAGGAAATTATAAAAACCTATTACACATTTTTCATTCTATCTCCTTAGCTTACGGTTTTGGAGCCAAAACCACAACTCTATCTTCACCGTTTCTTCTCTCTCTCGCCCACTGCTTCTGGTTTTTCTCTTCACTGGTTTCAGTAAAACCGTGAGATATAGAGAGGCAAATGAGTGATTTTGTTGCAAAATCAAAGTGCTAGCACACTCTAGGAGACATAACAAGGTGATAGGGCAGTGATTTCGTGTGCAAGGAATGACCAAGTAAAGCTTGGAGCTTCATGGATCAAGCCAAAACCGAAAATGGAGGACACCTTGACAGTGGACTGCCGTGAGCTTCACCAACAAAGGGCATGAAATTTTTGTTCTTTATAGCATCCAATCCGTTCGATGTGAGTATGATTATGCCATTCTCCTTTGTTGTATTCACTTATTTTCATTGCTTGATAATGATCCTTGGACCTTAGAGAATCCAACAATGGTATCTTGAGCCAATATTGTGCATGAAAATGATTTAGGGTTAAAATTGGGCAAAATTGATTTTGAGCATGAATAATGAAATTGGATGATTTAATATGCTTAATTGATGTTTAATTGAGGATTGATTAGATCAATTTGAAGAAATTATGTTTGGAACATTTTTCCCTAATTTTTTAGGCTTGGCCGAAAATATGGATGCCCTAAATTGTCTTGGATTTTTGATTTTTTGATCATTGGATGTGTTGGAAATCAATTGGGGATATTGATTTAATGTTCAATTGGATTTAATTGGATTGATTTCAAATTGGACAAAATAATTCCCTTAAAGCCGAGAGCAATAAAGCATGTAATTGGGTTTGATTTTTGATAAATTGTGTTGGACATGATTTAATGATGATAATCATGATTAACTGGGCTAATTTGATGTTTTGGAAATATTGATTGGGTGATTAATTGTGTTATACACTTTAGGTAATTAAATTGTAAAATGGATTTTAATTTGGTAATTTAATTATATTGGGCCTTAAAATTGGATTGGGCTTTTAATGTTGTTATTGGGCTTATTGGGCTTAGTTGTACCAAGTTAGGTTTAGGCCAAAGGATTGGATCCAATTGGGCCCAAAACCGAATCCATAAAGCCCAAATGCGACTAATGGACCCTTAAAGTTTAATTGGGCCTAAATTGATTTCTGGGCTTATGGGGTAACTCCCGGATTGGACTTTGGTTATTGGGTTCGACCCGAGTTGACCAAAAGTCCACGCCTTAAAGAAATTAATAAAAGCCCATTGGACTTTAATTAAATTAACGTTGGATGTTAATCGGGCTTTGAGACCCGTAACGATTAAATTTGGAATTTAAGTCGTAAAGGTTCATTAATAAAGTGTAGTATTTAATTTGGAATTAAATAACGAATTAGTATTAAATAAAAATTGAATTGGATTTAATTATGTAGTTTAATTTAATTCGAGAATTCGTACTTTGAGTACCTATTCGCAAAAGAGTTTGGCTCGCGCAAAATCAAATCGTTGTTTGAACATTGGATGATCACTAATTATCAGATTAATTAATTGGATTAGATTGATGATAACATGCTTGTGTGAATACATGGTTGCGATGCATGAATAATGTATATCAGATGGATATAGAGGGTGGTGCAATTTTAGAAATGTTGTAATAAATTTGGAATTTATTAATTGGACCTGCGTGTCCAGCCTTATTACCTCCTTATTCTTTGTATTCTCTTCTCACCTTTCCCCTCAATGTAAATGAGGTTTCTTTAGAAGTGTAGTGTAACGGGTAGAAGCAAATACTTGTGCTAGCGGGAGAGATTTGATCTAGGATCAATGTAAAGTATCCATCCGCATATCATTATTATTTATTTATACGTGCTTTATTATGTGTTTAGAATGCATGTTTAAGGATGTATGATGATGAGACCTTAACAAAGATAATAAATTGGTTGCCAATTTGCACGCGAAAAACCTTCACAAAAATATTAAGCGTATTTCCTTCCATTGAGTGATTCTCACTCAAGATCCAAGACTGGCATTGGCTTGTTGGCCAAAGTCAAGGCCTTTGTCCCTCGCGGATGTGTTTGAATCACGAGAGCTTTGTTCCATATTGGTGTCTTGTCCAAGTTGTGGTTTGTTGGCCAAAGTAAAGACCACTTCTTGTCCATCGACATTGATTACGAAGCTTTCCATGGTCAATGGGTCGCGCTTAACTGGGATCACTAAGTTTGTTGTGCCAAAGCCAAGACTTAGTTGATTCAGAGGAAAAAAGTTAGGTAATACATTGGATGTATTGGCATATATAAGATATATGTTTCGGACTTGGATTGTCCCATAATGGATCTAGGAATGGATTGGATCCAATTGATCTTAGAGATCTACCTAGTTAATTATCATACAATTTGTTGGCCAAAGTCAAGATTGTGTGATATTTAACGGGATCCTAGCCCGCTAGGAAACACGGTTTCCCGAGTACTCGACAGAGGGTTAGAGGCTCGCCAAAAAATAGTGGGAGGCAAGAATTGAATTTGCAATATTCGTTTAATTACTTGCCATACGCGCTCAAACAAATAAATTCGTCAATAAAATTAAATGTTAGTTGGACTAATATTTAAATCGTTGTTTTAATTAACAGTGGACTGTATTCAAACATTTAAATTATAGTTGATTAAATAGTTGGACTATTGTAATCATTATAATAAATAATACCGAAATCGTTGATTAAATAGTTGGACTATTAGAATCAAGATAAAATAGAAAGATTGACATTTAAAACATAATCTTGGGGAAAATGTATTTAAATGGTTTAATTTTCAAATTGGGAATAAAATTTCAGGATGGTCCTGGAAAATAATAAGTTACTTTATTTGATAAAATAACATATTAAGCCTAAGCCCGGAGTTAAGCAAATAGTAGAGCATGATCTTTGGAAGATCATGTAATGATAACTTTAGTGCTTAATCCATTAAGCTTGTCAAAGTAGACTCATTAATTTCTGAATCAGAACTAAGGATTAGATCCTTAAAGTATGATACTGAAATTGAAGGATCTTCATAAATCTATACTTAGATTTTAGAAGTACTAAATTGCAATAAATAATTCTTGGAGAATTAATGACTATTCTCAAGGAGATAAAGTCAAAGTTTGCAATAGGAAAGTAGCGCAAGACGCACCTTACTTCGATATTCTAGAAACCCGAGGCTTGGGCAAAGGCTTCTCGAGTGGTGAAAACGGCAAAGGCAAAATCATTATAATCTTCTGGGAAGATAAAGGACATATCATAAAACGTCTGCTTAAATTTTGGCAAACGGGATCGCGAAAGCATGACTGCCGTTTGGACAAAGCAGACATGAAGGAATTGAAGACGAGCAAGGCTCCGATTTCAAATATGTTTATCAACATTATGTTCACTACTAGTATTAAAATTAGATTTTAAATACTTAGTGTTGAACATAAAATATATATATTGATGTTTAGAATCTGCTATGAGCAGGATACTGACCTCAATTGAGATTTAATCTGCGGATTGGAAACGGGACGAAAGTCGCTATTTTAACTGTAGATACCTAACTTTAGGAACTACCTTCGGGTGTGTACTTAAATTAGGAAACTGTTATAATGTAACTAGTTTGACTAGAAACATTATCTCTATATCAGTGTTTAACCCGCTGCGGGTGAACCTTTATATTCTAGAACACTAAAGTGTTTCATTATATAAAGATGATATTGAGATAAACATATTAGATGTGAATAACAGAATTTATATTTTGAATATAAATAAATCTCAAATGTATTACATGACAAACAAATAGCTCAAACTAATTTGATCAGAAGAAACTTTATTGTGGCATTGTTGTCTGGGACACAATTAAACAAGACTCGCATATCCGCACTTTTGAAGAGTGGGTACTAGGACTAATTTGATCCCAATTAATAAAGTCTACGAATCTATTTTAATGGGCAAAGTTCCTAAAACACCTTTACTGGGTAAAAATGCAAATGACACCAATCTGTTAGCCCTAGTTCATAGTGAAGCAAGTGGGCCCATGTCTAGCTAGGCTAGAGATGGATATGGACATTTCGTGACCTATACGGATGTGGTATCGCGGTATGGTTATGTGTCTCTTTTGAAACACAAATAAGAAAACTTTTAAGTTTCGACACGAAAATAGACAAACAGATCGGCTAAAGTATTAAACCGTCACGGTTAGACCAATGGAAAAAACTTAAGCAATAAGTTTCTATATACTTGAAGAGTATAATATTCTTTCAATAAGGACTCCTCCCGGAACACGTCAGTTTGACGGTGTATCCGAACTGAGTAACCTAATTTTGTTAGACATGATAAGGTTAATCTTGAGTCGCTCTGAGCTACCATTTCCTTCAACGGATAAGCTTTAAACAGTGCAGAACTTATTTTGAATAAGGTTCCATAAAATCTTTTTTACAGATTTCATATTAGATATGAACGGGAAAGAAACCGAGTTTCTCATTCCTATAAATTTGGGTATGCTAGGCATATGTTTGGATGATACCAAACAAAAACCCAAATTGGATAAGTGCCAATTGTAGGTTATCCTAGGGATACCAAAGTATAGTACTTATACAAAATCACGAGAGAACAAAGTAATTGTTGCTCACCATGCGGATTTCCTAAGAGGAATACCGATATGCAGTGGTAAGTGGGAGGATAGTAAAACTCGATGAAAATTGGAGTAATAATATTCAGGCACTGAATCCTTAATGGAACATATATAGTTCATCAAGGATGAAACTATACCATTAATCTTCGAATACACAAGAACTGCGTAAGTCGGAGAGAGTCAGAAAACAACCTGGGGTATGGGTTTCTGATCTCACCTCATAAAGATGTCTATCTTATTGAGGAATAACCAACTGACTACGTATGAGGAAGTGATACAAGGTATCGACTCCCTATTATGGCAAAGTGCCATAAGTCCGAAATGGATTCCATGTATATCAACTATGTTTTGATACTAGTTGATGTACCACAAGGCATTGTGCCTATTGGTACTATATTAGTCTTCAAGGAAGACGTACATGGAAGGCAACAACCAACGTATAAAGCTAGGCTTTTAGCGGAAAGGTATCGTTATCAACATTGTGTTGATTACAATTCAACCTTTTACCTATTGCCACGGTAAATCCATTGGATAATGCTTGCTAATGCTGCATGTTTCATTTGTGAAATATGTCAGCTTAACGGGAAAATCACTTTCCTGAAAAGGAAACCTTTTGGAGGATGTTTACAACATCCTGTCAATTTTGTCGTACCAAAACTAGCAAACAAGGTTTACGGGTTATTCGATCCATGTTTGGATTGAATCAAACATTAAGTTCTTGGAATTATCGTTTTGATGTAATCATAATAGTTTATGATTTAATTTAAAACGAAAATGATTCTTGTGTATATTAGGAGGTTAGTGGGAGCGCCCTGACAATTATGTCCTATAAAATAATTACACGTCATTTATTGGAAATGATATTCCCATAAAAACAATCGGCGAAAGCTTGGCTTTCATGAAAACTCTCCGAGAAATCGTACATTGAAAAATGTACGTGACCTGGTGTCTCATACGCTTTGAGCATATGAAATCACAAACAGGCCAATCCAAGTGATAGTCACTGGATTGATATTAAGGATCTTAGAGATCTAAGGATGTTGCCTTAATTATGGAGATGGAGAACTTAAAGTGACTGGGATCACTGTAGCAAGTTTCCTAAACCGATAAAACGACTATAAAGTCGTAAAAGGTACTACAAAGTTTGAATAACGGAACAGTGAGCTGGAAATCTTCCAAGCAAGATACTGTTACCGAATAACAACAAATGCAGGTTATTGCAGCTGAGGCGGCAATAGAAGCCATTTGGGTCGATAACAAATCTAATTAGATTAGATATAGTTCTATTAGCAGCTGAGCTAGGCTACAACACAGGCTAAAGAATTAATGGTCTCATCAACGATCCAGATATATACTTTGATATTCATCTGATTCGTTCGGATCATACATCGTGGTGATGTGATGATCGAATAAATCGCATCAGATGGTAATCATGCAAATCCGCTGACGAAAGCCTTTTCTCAGCAGTTTGAGCCAACCGTACATAGTTCGGGTGTAAGACACTCGAGTGACTGGCTATAGGCCAAGTGGGAGATTGTTGGACAATTATGACCCATAGTGTCACTATTTGTACAGATCATGGTGTTGTTATACAAATTAACTATGTGACAATGGAGATTCCACTCTTATCATTTGTGATTAGATCACCTAGATGTATAAATGATAGGAGGTCCCTATGATTTGTTCCTGGATTGAGAATGATATGAGACAGTATCAGTCCACGAAGGATAAATCATTAAATATCCCTAGTCAGAGCATTGTCGAGATTGGACATTAATAAATGCGTAAAAGACTAGTATTACACTTGTGCGCGTTGTGAGGGCACAACGACATAGTTCACATATATTTGGGTATAGGATACTCATGTAAGTGTAATAGGAGGTGTGTTTTACCGATGTTACGGGAAACAGCTTTGCTCTGGATAGACCCCCTCGGAATTCCATTGGTAGTATGACTATGTGTATATGGAAGTCCGAAATCAGGGTAGGTGTATTTGGTCTTAGCCTGAGACTTGCACCGCTAATACTTACGACAATCAATATACTTTGGTTTTGGGGTCGTCCAGGGCTTTAACCGGTTTCTGTGTACGCCTCTTCTAGGTATATCGAGAATCGTAGTGTGTTGGGTGTGATGTCAAGACGGAAGTATCACTTCAGTCATAGTGGAGATGATGGTCACGTAGGATACGGGACTGGTTCTCTTAAATGCTGCAGTTATCGGGATATTATGACAAGGTCATGTATATCCGATTATAGAGACTAGTTACTAGACATCCGACATGTGCTTCGTACGAGGCATACACAATTCCAGCCCCAGGCCTAGGACGTGATCATCCAATGCTGGATCGACATACGCAATACTACGTATACTACGCCTGATATAAATCGCTTATTCCTGTAAGCATATTTCTGGAGAATTGGGTAGGCATGGCGCTTTGCTAGAAGCCAACCTTGTCTTGTAAATCGGTAAAACGTAGTGCTTGGTACTTACGTGTTCGGATAGTCCGACAACCGTATTTACTGCCAACATATCCGGGGATCTCATGGATCGCTTCCCGAAGATTCACCGATGACGTATGACTCGTACTTTTATTAATCTATGATTAATTAATGAATGAGAGAGAAAATTAATCTGGGATTAATTACGAAGATATTTTATTTCGGATAAAATATCATAGAAGAGAGATAACGATTAATTTGGAATTAATCGATTAATTTATATATTAGATATATTAAACGAAATTGGATTTCGACGCGGAATTGAAATTAGATTTTAATTCGGGCGAACGAGTTAATTTAGAATTAATTCGTTAGCGACATGAATAGTGATTTCGCTAGGTATAATCATTTAATTGCGTCGCAACGGAAAATTCGTTAATTTGGAATTAGCGAACCCGAGCCCGAGATTGTTTGCGAGCGCATTCGCATTTCGAATTCGAATGCGGCATGCAAGTCAAATCAAGCGTCAAATCATTAGTCGTATCAAGCGTCAAATCACATGTCACTTTGAGTGATGTGACAAGTTGTCACTTGATTGATTGATGTTGGTGGTTGAGGGCATTTATTGCTTGACTTTTTTGAAATTGAAAAATGGTAAATGGTTAATTGATTTTGGAAATTATAAAACCTATTACACATTTTTCATTCTCTCTCCTTAGCTTACGGTTTTGGAGCCAAAACCACAACTCTCTCTTCACCATTTCTTCTCTCTCTCGCCCACTGCTTCTGGTTTTTCTCTTCCCTGGTTTCAGTAAAACTGTGAGATATAGAGAGGCAAATGAGTGATTTTGTTGCAAAATCAAAGTGCTAGCACACTCTAGGAGACATAACAAGGTGATAGGGCAGTGATTTCGTGTGCAAGGAATTACCAAATAAATCTTGGAGCTTCATGGATCAAGCCAAAACCGAAAATGGAGGACACTTTGACAGTGGACTGCCATGAGCTTCACCAACAAGGGCATGAAATTTTTGTTCTTCATAGCATCCAATCCGTTCGATGTGAGTATGATTCTGCCATTCTCATTCCGAAAATTTGTTGTATTCACTTATTTTCATTGCTTGATAATGATCCTTGGACCTTAGAGAATCCAACACTTGCATCACCAACATGACTGACAACGAGCTAGATGATGAGATTTTGGAATGTATCAACTATCTTGACAGACCATTTCGCTTCAAATCGACACCACATGTCGATAGTTTGGAACTACCGAAAAGGAGCGAATCAAGCCCTCGATTGAGAAACCACCACAGCTGGAGCTAAAGCAACTTCCGAGCCATCTCAGGTATGTATTCTTAGAAAACTCTTGTGATTTACCTTTGATTATTTCTTCGTCGCTAACATTGGAGCAGGAAGATAAGTTACTGAGAGTGTTACGAGAACACAAGAAAGCCATTGGCTAGACTATAGCAGACATTCTAGGCATTAGTCCTGTTAGTGTCCTACACTTGCCACAAGATCACTAAGATTGATTTGTGTGTGAATAAATCAAAGAGAGTTGTGGAAATACTCACATTGATCGGATTTAGGATTTCAAAAATTCCTTCTTTGTTGGAAGCTCCAAGCCTTTGATTTTAATTCCAAACTCAAGGGTGAGTTTCCCTATCACCTTGATTCAACTCCCAAGTGCTAAGTTGCTTGAAATTTTTGCAACAAAAATTCCAAAATGAGAAAGGTAGGTCACAGTTTTGGAGGAGATGAGGAGAAGATGAATAGTTCAAAACTAATTCATATGTTGACTTAAAAAGTGTGTGTGTTGTGTGTTAAAAGATGTAATAAATACATCCAACAACTTCCATCACACTTATGACAAGTTGATGTAAGTTTGTGGGTCCCACCACTTTGAATTCAAAATTCAAGTTGGCTTACACAACACACTTTCGGTCCGGTTTTGTTTAATCCGATTACACGAATTTTCCCTTGTGACGTAATTAAATCCAATTTAATTAAATAATAATGCCCAACAAAATTATTATGAAAGTCGTTTAAGAATTAATTCCAAATTAATTCATTCACGCGAATTAAAATCCAATTTTAATTCCGCATTGAAATCTAATTTCAATTAATATATCTGATATATTATTTGAGCCCAAAATAAATAAATAAAATAGAAAAATCCAATTTAACTATTAAAATTATTTTACCGATTAATTCCAAATTAATCGCGTTCTCTCTTCTTCACGAATTAATCCCAGATTAATTCATGACGCAATTAATCCCAGATTAATTTCCTCTCTGATAATTAATCCCATATTAATTCTTACCGTAATTAATCCCAGATTAATTTTCTCTCTCATAATTAATCCCAGATTAATTATGTTCGAGTCAAATATCATCGGTGAATCTTCGGGAAGCGACCCAGGAGATTCCTGGATATGTTTGCAGTAAATACGGGCATCGGACTATCTGAACACGTGCGTACCTGGTACCACGTTCTTACCTATTTACAAGACATAGGTGCTTCTAGCAAAGAACCGTGCCTACCCAATTCTCCAGAAATATACTCAACATGGAATATATATAATGTGTATCAGGCGTAGTATACATTGTATTGCATATTACAATCCAGTATCAGATGTCACATGCTAGGCCTGGGGTTGGAATTGTGTCTGTCCCGTACGAAGCATATATCGGATCACTAGCAACTAGTCTCTATAATCGGATAATCATGACCTAGTCATACTATCCCGATAGCTGCAGCATTTAAGAGTACTAGTTCTGTATCCCTACATGATTATCATCTCCATATGACTGAAGTGATACTTCCATCTTGACATCACACCCAATACACTACGATTCTCTGTATACCTAGAAGAGGCGTACACAGAACCTGTTAAAGCCCCGGACGACCAAAATCAAAGCGTACTGATTGTCGCAAGTATTAGCGATGCAAGTCTCAGGTTAAGACCGAATACACCTACCCTGATTCGGATTCCCATAGACACATAGTCATACTACCAATGGGATTTCGATGGGTCTATCCAGAGCGAAGCTATTCCCGGTCCAACGGCTAACAAAACCTCCTATCACACTTGCATAAGTATCCAATACTTAAATATATGAGAACTATGTCATTAAGCTTCCATAACACGCACAAGTGTAATACGAGCCTATTCCGCATTATCCATGTCCAGTCTCGATAATACTACGACTAGGGATATTTAATAATTAAACCTTTCATGGATTAATACTGTCTCATATCTTATTATTCCGGTACTAATCATATGGACTTTTATCATTTATATATCCAAGTAATCCAATTACAAAATGATAAAAGAGCAATTTCCTTTGTCACATAGTTAATTTGTACAAAAACACCATATTTTTTACAAATAGTGATGCTAGGGGTCATAATTTTCCAACAAGTCCATCATTTTGCATGCACAAGATTCTGATGAACGACGAGTAAAAACCCACAGTGGAGCATCAACGGAGACTAATTTAATCATGAAGGAGGTCGTGAAGAAAGAAATTATCAAATGGTTGGATACCGGCATCATCTACCCCATCTCTGACAGCACTTGGGTGAGTCCTATGCAATGTGTACCAAACAAAGGGGGAATAACTGTAGTAAAAAATGAAAAGAACGAGCTGATTCCAACAAGAATGGTGACTGGATGGAAAGTATGCATGGACTACAGGAAGCTGAACAAAGCAACAAGGAAAGATCATTTCTCGTTATCATTCATTGACCAGATGCTAGAGAGATTGGCGGGACAAGAGTTCTATTATTTTCTAGATGGATACTCAGGGTACAATCAGATTGTCATCACCCCAAAAGATCAGGTGAAAACCATTTTTACATGTCTGTATGGTGCTTTTTCTTTCCGCATGATGCCATTTGGACTATGTAATGCTCCTGCCACATTTCAACGTTGCATGATGGCCATCTTCTCAGACATGCTAGAACAAACTATGGAGGTTTTCATGGATGATTTTTCTGTGTTTGGAGACTCGTTTGACCAGTACTTGCAAAATCTAGAACAAGTGTTACAAAGATGCAAATATACCAACTTGGTACTCAACTGTGAGAAATGCCACTTCATGGTGCAGGAAGGCATCGTCCTGGGACATCAGATCTCAAAAACGGGAATTGAGGTAGACAAAGTAAAGATCGAGACAATTGAAAAACTACCTCCACCATCATCGGTCAAAGGTATTTGGAGCTTTCTCGGACATGTAGGATTTTACAGGAGATTGATCAAAGACTTCTCCAAGATTGCTAAACCTCTGTGCAATCTACTGGAGAAAGTCGTGCATGTCAACTTCATCAAAGAATGCCACAAAGCTTTTAAGATATTGAAATAAAAGCTGGTATCTGCCCCCATTATAGTAGACCAGACTGGACCCTTCCATTTTAAGTGATGTGTGATGCTAGTGCAAAAATTTTCCATACCATTTACTACTCCAATAGAACTCTAAATGAAGCACAACTCAACTACACAACCACTAAAAATGAGTTTCTCGCAGTTGTGTTTGTTTTTGATAAATTCCGCTCATATCTGATAGGTCCTAAGTGGTGGTCTACACAGATCATTCAGCAATCAAATTCCTGATCGCAAAGAAAGATGCCAAACCTAGATTGATCCGTTGGGTGCTTCTACTGCAAGAACTTTACGTGGAGATCCGAGACAGGAAAGGGACAAAAAACCAAGCCGCATATCACTTATCGAGGCTCGAGAATGGAGAAACAACTGGCAATGAACTGACAATCAAAGAAATTTTTCCAGATGAACATTTGTTTGCCATGAAACAATAGGATGTCCCGTGGTATGCTGACTATGTAAACTACATAGTATCAAGAAAATGGCCATTGGAATGGACACGTCAGCAATGAAAGAAGTTCTTTAAAGAAGTCAAACACTATGTCTAGGATGAGTCGTACTTGTTCAAACGATGTGTTGATCAATTACTAAGGCGTTGTGTTCCACATGAGGAGGTCAATAGTGTCTTGCAACACTATCAATCACCACCATACGGTGTACACTTCAGCGAAAATAAAACTACAGCCAAAGTCCTACAATCAGGTTTGTTCTGGCCCATTCTATTTAAAGATGTTTACTTATTTGCTCTTCAATGTGACATGTGCCAGATAACCGAAAATATTTCAAGGAGAAATGAATGACCTCTGCAAAATATTCTGGAAGTGGAGATATTTGATGTATGGGGGATTGATTTTATGGGACCCTTTGTTCCATCATTCGGAAACCTGTACATACTAGTTGTAGTAGACTATATCTCCAAATGGGTTGAAGTAATAGCATTGCCGTCAAATATTCAAAAGTAGTGATAAAATTCCTTAAAAAGAATATTTTCACTCGCTTAGGAACACCTCGGGCAATTATCAGTGATGGTGGTACACATTTCTGCAACAGATACTTCAATGCACTCCTATTCAAATATGAAGTTACTCATAAAGTTGCCACTGCCTACCATCCACAGTCAAATGGACAGGTTGAAGTTTCAAACAGGGAGATCAAAATAATCTTGGAAAGAGCCATTGGATCAACAAGGAGGGACTGGTTTACAAAACTGGATGACGCACTATGGGCCTACCGAACAGCTTACAAAACACCCATCGATATTTCCCCATTTTTAATGGTGTTTGGGAAAGCATGCCATTTGCCAGTGGAGCTTGAACACAAAGCGTACTGGGAACTGAAGAAGTTAAATCTTGATCCACAAATAGCAAGAGAAAAATGGCTCCACCAACTCAACGAATTGGAGGAATTTCGTCTACAGGCTTATGAGAATGCCAGACTATACAAAGAAAATACCAAGCAATGGCATGATCGAAAAATAGTGCGCAGATAACTGGAACCAAGGTAGCAGGTGTTGTTATACAATTCAAGATTGAAACTTTTCCCTGGAAAGCTGAAATCAAGGTGGTCAAGTCCATTTGTGATTACTCAGGATTTACCATATGGAGCTGTTGAGTTACTTGATCCCAACACCAATGATACAGTCAAAGTTAACAGCCAGCATGTTAAGCACTACTAGAGAGAATCATTTAAGTGACAAAAAGAAAGTGTCACACTTTCAGATCCAGCCTAACATTCGGGCAGTCATGTTTAGCTGACGACGTTAAACTAAGCTAGAATGGAGGCAACCCATTCAAATTGTGTATATATTCAAATTTAGTGTGTTTTATTTTTTATGTGTTTTATTTTTGTAGGTAAAGTCACATTTCAGGATGGAAGACGTTCTTGCAAATCTTCACAACCAATTTCCTTCTCTCCCTCAAAACTCTGTGATGAAAGTCTACAAAGCTCGCTTGGAACGAATGAGACTTCTGATGATCAAAGTTATTCTGAATGAAATTCGTTGGATTATTGAAGCACGGGTCCGATTGGCAGGTGAGTCCTCTGACTCTTTTGTGTCATATCTGCCTGGTTTAGGAAGAAGCACCTATGCTAAAAAGAGAAGAGCTAAAAGACTAGGTGTTTGCTATAAATGTCCACACATAACATGTAATACTAATTGTTGTTCTTTAGGAATTATGTCTGATAATCGTGAAGATAAAATTAAATTCATTGGGGATGACTTGAGTATGGAGTCTTTGGATGACATATAATTGACTCTTGAGATGCATCCCAGTGGATATGTGTATCACGCAATTCACATGTTATATACACAATTTCGAAAAGAAAAACAACAATTAAGTCTCGGGAATTTGACTTTAAGAGATCCTGTTTGCAAATTTATAAGAAAATTGCATGGGAAGCTTGTCCCTGACGCATAGACGTCATTCAAGCCGTTACTTCTTGTAAATATTATTTTCTCTTTGTATTTATCGAATAATTGTGATTTGTTTTGTTATTTTCTTTTATTTTCTCCGACAGGATCTAGACTTTTTGACATTTACAATATATTTTACTATTTAGCTAATAATTTTCATTTGGCAGGTACTAATGCTATTATTACTCACCCTTTTTCAGGTTCTATAAATTCAGCTCATCATTGCACTCTTGAAGACATCCAGAGTTGATAAATAAATACATAAAAAAAATTGGAAGCAACTTTAAAAGGACGAGTTGTAAACATTTGTGTGTTTTGCGGTACTAGAGCTGGTTCTAAACCAGAATTCATAGCGACAGTACAGGAATTGGGTCGAGTCATAGCTGAAAGGAATTTGCACCTAGTATATGGTGGTGGCAATCTTGGACTAATGAGGTACGTTTCAAGGGTCGTACAGGAAGGAGGTAGTCAAGTTCTGAGAATCATCCCAAAACCCTTGGCAGTGGCAAATCTGATAGGACCATCAAATGGAGAGAAACTTATCGTGCTAGGTATGTCCGAAGGACTTGTGGAAATGATTAACCGTGCTGATGCTTTTATTGCTTTGCTAGGTGGCTTAGGTACGATGGAGGAAATTTTTACAGTACTATCTTGGGTGAACTTGAACATACACCATAAACCGATTGGACTGTTTAACGCTGATGGATTTTATGATTTTCTTTGTGTGTTTCTTGATGATGCCTGAGAAATGGGTTCATATCAAAACCTGTAAAAGAAATCCACTTCACTGTCAGAACTGCCAATGATTTAATTGACCAAATTTTAGCCTTTGAACCACAATTGACCCTATCATTTCCAAGATAACTGGTCTTATAATGATTGTGGTAAGAAGCATCGGATAAATCTGGATCTTAACCTCTAATTTTCTTTTAGGATGTATAATTTCAGCTAACCAGGTACTGTTTCTAAACTCTTCTTCTACTTTTTAAGACATTGGGGATAATGTCTCATTTAGGTATGGGGGAGAGGAATAGTTGACTAGTATCTTGTTTTTATTTTTAAATTTTTAGTCAAAAATTTTCAAAAAATTCAAAAACAATTAAAAAGATTTTTTGTTTTTTGTGTTTTTAACTTGACTAATCAGGTGAATTGGTGTGAGATAGCTGTGTAAGGAATTTCCACTCCTGAGACGTATCTCAACCTATTTCGTAACAAGTTAATTTTTGTTTATTTCCTTTTGAATTATTTAATTTGTGAATTCTCCATAATACTGACTAAATTGGATCTTCATATGCTCAGTTGAAAGATATTATCAACATGCATGGTAACATACGACCATGAGTTGTAAGTGAAAAGTTTGTAATATTCAGTGCTTTAGTTTAATTGGAGGAAGCATCTAAAAAAAACAAACACATATGAGATCCGAGTAATTAAGTCTGTAGAGGTGTTTTAACACCTAGTGCCCTAAAGCCAACTGATTTGGGAGTCACTGGCCCAAAGCTCGCTACATGGATTGAAGATGTTTTAAAAAAAAATCTGAAATCCAAGTAATTAAGTTTGTAAGGGTGTCTTAACACCTAGTGCCCTAAAGCCAACTGGCTTAGGAGTCACTGGCCCAAAGCTCGCTACATGGATTGAAGATGTTATAAAAAAAATCATTGCAAAAAAAAAAAAATGGTGTGAATTCTGATATAACTTTAGGACAAAAATATTACTCTCTTTTCAACTACACTTATGAATATTGTGGGCACAATGATTTGATTAATACATTGTTAGTTGTGTATATGAAGAATGGTAAAAATAATCGGAGAATTTACTTATTTGGTAATTTAGAAAGAAAAAAACTATTAACTTGAATAAGACGTTTCACTTGTTTAGTCACTAACTTGTTTATTCTCTTTTATCTTATCTTTTTGCTTTTGTGTGCATTAGATTGATGTTTGTGGGTATCGTCACTGTAAGCCCTCACGAGACTACAACTCATCCACTAAGGACACCTAGGGGTTTAAAGGCTTGTTGCATACGCTAAATGCAACCGACATCCCTACGAAAGTGGCTTAGTTTAATTTTAATTTTTTATTGCATTTTATTTTATTATTTTGCTCGAGGACTAGCAAAATGTTAGGTTTGGGGGTGTGATGAGTGGAAAATATATCAATATTTACCACATTTTTACTTAATATTTTGTATATTTTCTCGAGTTTTATGAACGTTTTGATGTGTTTTAGTTTATTTTACAAATAAAATAAAATCGGGACTAAATGGAATCAATCTGAACGAAATGTGGAACAAATAAGGGCAAAAACCGGACTTGACATTTTGATTTTGGAGATTGGAAACTTGAAATGACGTTCTAACGAAGTAAAATTTCATAAATTCCAACTTTGCGCAATTGCCGTATTTTGGCCATAACGTTTTACTCCGATATCGGATTGCGGTGATTCAAGTGTGTTATGTGTAATTATTAAAGTCGTTTTCAAAACAAAATAATAATAATAAAATAAAAAAATGAAAATTGTCAAACTTCCATCAAACATGCTTGCATGTTTGGTGGAGGATTGGTGCCATGTTTGGTGGAGAAATTGATGGAAGCCTTTAGATTTTCCTATAAATACCAAGCTAAACTTTGTAATTTTTTCATGCTTTCTTTGGAGGAATTTCTCCATGAAAACCTAAAAGAAAATTGTCTTGTATATTTATTTAAGTTTCCTTGTATTTTCATTTTATTTAATTAATAAAATTTTGTGTGTTTTCATTTACAACATGAGCAGGTAATCTCATTCTGCTGGGGTGACAAGGTAATACTTTTAATATAATAAATTAGATTAATCTCTTTTATTTTAATTGAAATTTGAATTAATTAGTTACCGCCTATAGGTTTAGGTGACAACCTTATTTATCGCCTATATGGTCGGTTTTACATTCCAGACGTAGTTTCCGCCTATATGGTCGGTTTAGGTAATAACCTTGTTACCGCCTATATGGTCGGTTAGAGTTAATTGAGACAAATGGAATTTCTGCATTTATGGTCTGGTTAAATATAATTAATTAATCGGTAAACATTGACAATAAAGGAGATTTCTAATTTTGAAATATTAAAAGTGGATCCTTTAACCCCAGTATTTTCTTGCATTATTTGTAATTTTACTTTTATTTATTTTCAAGTTATTTTTTATGTTGTTTTGTTTAATTAAGTTTTTAGTAATCCTAGGTATGTGTCATAGCTAAATACATTATCTAGGGGTGTGATGAATTCCAATATTACCGGTTTATAAAGTTGGTTATTTTATTTCTTGGGTAATATAAAGGTTTATTTATTGAGTCTTAAGCTTAATACTTCTTGTTAATTGGCCATTAATAAGATTGATCTGGTAAACTTAAAATAAACTTGACGAATGAATTTTAGGTTTCAGCCTTAAACTCAATAGCTCACGATCTCAACTCGGGACATGGTGACCCTTAGGTAGATTTCCTTACAGATAGACATATACCTGTCGGCCAGGGGTAGCCACAATTGGAACTTATTCTTAATGAATTCATAACTTAGTTAACATAGACATATGATTAATGGGTTATTTGAGTGTTTGCATCTGACCATCAATAGAGGCTTTTGCATATTTTCGTGTTCCAGGTTAATAAATAGATATATTACACAAACATGAGATAACCACTTCATCTTTGAAGATATTGGAAGAATTCACACCCTAGATAGTTTTATAATATTGAATTTTCCTTTAATTTACTTTCGCACTGTTTTATTTACTTGTTTTAGGCAAAAATCACCATCCAATCAACAAACCAATCTATTAGGTACTTGTAAACATTTAACTTCATAAATTGATAACTAAGGTATTAAGTCCTCGTGGGATCGATACATTTTATACTACTTGAATGATAAGTACACTTGCATTACGTGAGTGATTTCAGCATTCAAGAAACAACCTTGGAAATAATCTTATTCAAGAGATGAGCAGCAGTTAAAAAAACATAACCCAATAGGTAATAGGGCAAATCTGTAAAACTTAACATCGATTAGACCATATATAATAAAGTCTGATTTCTCCTTTCAGACACTCCATTGTGATGTGGTGTACCCGGAGGAGTATATTGAACGAGAATCTCATTCTCCTTTAAATAATCGGTGATTTCACCACTCATATATTTATCGCCTCGATCAGATTGAAGATATATAATATATTTACCCCGTCTGTTTTTTTACTTCATTTCAGAATTCTTTGAACTTTTCAAAGGTTTCCAATTTATGTTTCATCAAATAAATATAATTGTACCGTGACATATCATCGGTAAAGGTAACGAAGTACGAAAAACCTATGTGAGCAGTGTGACTCATGGGACCACATACATCAGAATGTATTAGTTCCAATAAGTCAGCGGCTTCGTGTCCTACACCAAAAAATGGGGCTTTGGTCATTTTACCTCGAATGCAAGATTCACAAGTTGGATAAGGTTCAATGGTAAGATCTTGAATGAAACCATTCCTAACCAACTGGGTTAGGCGTTTCACACCTATATGACCCAACCTCATATGCCATAGTTGAGTATTATTTATATCAGATATTTTACGTTTAATAATTCAACAGTAAGATATCTTGTGAGGTATGAAAAAAATGTAATGATCGTGCTCATTGGACAAACTATGTCTGAACATTATATCTATCATATAAATATAAAAAATGATTCTTAATATTTACATTATATCCTTCAGTATATAATATAAAAAGTGACAAAATGTTCGCAACACATCCCAGTATAAAAAAATAGTCATGCAACAAAAGTCTCTCATCGGGTAGGGGATTCTCACATAAGCCCACAGCAATTGTATCCAGAGAGTCGCCACTCCGAATCGTAATTGCATCTCCCTAGATTTTAGCCGTCTACTTTCTTCGGCACCTACAACGAATTGAAAATGTGAATTGGATAAGCAGAATCCAAAATCTAACTGGATGAAATAGCTTCACAAGATAATGAGATATCAATAATGGGAAAAATAAAAGTACCTGAAGTAGATGCTATTTCCTTTCTGATTTGGGCCAAGTAATCAAGACAATTCCTCTTCCAATGGCCAATCTTGCTTCAATGGTGGCATTTATCTTCGGCATGTCTCTTTTGCTTAGCTATATTACCCTGTGGTGGAAGATTCAAACCCTTCTTTTTCTTTCCTCTCTTCTTCTTCCTTTTCTGTTTAGATTGGGAGGAAGCAGGAAGAGCAGTGGGTTTAGGAAGGCGAGTCGGTACTCCCTTCCTTAAATCTTCTTCCGCAGTTTGCAACATCTTATACAGCTCCTGGTAAGAACAGCTAATCCCATTCATATTGAAATACATTACAAATTGGTGATATGATGCTGGGAGAGATCCAAGTATGACACTTCGTCCTAAGGTGTCATTCAGAGGGAAATCATAACGCCTCAACTGTTCGATCAGATCAATCAGATGAAGTACATGAGGGCTCACAACCTGTCTCTCTTCAAGTTTTGCATGGGACAATTCCATTGCAATTTTATGAACTGAGACTGTTCTTGGTTCATAAAGGATTCTCGCAGTCGCATCATCATAGTATATGCGTCAGGAAATCCAAAATATTGCCTTTCAAGCTCCGGTGCCAAGGAACTGAGAATATATGATTTGACCCTTATATCATCATCTCTATACTTTTGGAGAGTCTCATGTTCCTCTTGTCTTGATACATCTGCTATGGCAAGTGGAAACAGACTTTCTAACACATATTATATTTGCTCAGAACCAAGAATAATTCTTAGATCCAAGTCCCAATCTGCAAATTTTTCGGTGCCTTTTAAGCTTGTTCGTATCAAGTATACGAGCAAAAGGATTAGAAGCAGGTGCCGCCATCGCAATCTATCATATAGATAGCGAAAAATAGTTAGCAGACAAACAGTTTCATTTAATATAAAATAGAAAAAGCATAAATAGATCATGAATTTTTAATCTAAAAATGCCCCTCCCACTATTACATTCAATACTGTAATCCCCAATCAGAATGCAAACAAACAATTAATCAAATTAAATATAATAGTGTAAGGTGGATCCCAAGAATATATTTCATCTCACACCTTTGGCACGATCTCGCCTACATATATTCATTAGGTAGACAACTATTATCAATCACTCATTAGTGACTCCTGGGTTTCAGTCCTAGTCGTTTCTCGTTGTGACAACTTTGGCACGTTCACAAGGAGGCATACCAAGGTTAAATTTTTCAATGATAAATTTAAGAAACTTGCGTAACCCTGACGGCTTTGGCACGTTGAGGATTCTTCTTTCGCTTGAATTTACCTAGTATTAAATATACATCCGGTATCGATAAATTTCTATCAACTACACCCTCACTGCTTTGGCACTATCCTGGATGTATCCATAGAACAGATATCCATAAACCGTATTGACAAGACGGACCAAAAAATATGCATCCATACATATTACTTTAAAACCTTATTAATTAGGGACTTTCCACAAAGATGTTACGTATTTAATTTAATCAAATTAAATAAATACAAGCATGCATAAAGGAAGGAAAAATTAAAAATTGAATTTAAAGGCATATTCATATCATGTGTTTAGGTTCAGACCTGCTCTGATACCATTTTTATTCAGGTTTTAGGCGGCAATTCCGGGTAAACACAGCGGAACGCGAAAAATCAAAATTTTTTTATCTCAATAATTTTTCTTGAGTAGTTAAAATAAACTAATTTATTTCAATTACTCAATAATTAAAAACTGAAATTTTAACCCAAAAAATCAGATTTTTCATTATCTACTGTTTAGCTCATAAACTTTGTATTTTAATCCTAAATTGTCAAATACAATTTTAATTGATTCCAACCAATACCAAAATGATTTATACATGTCTTATACATGAAAATACAAATTTCAATTCAAGAAAAATAAATTTTCTACATATTACCGAGAGGTCCCTAAATTTTCAAGAATTTACGATTTGATCCTTTTAGTTCAAAACATGTCAATCAAATCCAATAATTCCCAAAGTAATATACATCATATATACATCATTAATTAACACATATATGAAAAGCCCCAATTTTGGAGTGGGTTATGAACCCTAATTTTATAATTTCCACAAATTGACAAATTAACACCAAATTAATTAAATTCAACACTTTAATTCAATTCTTACCACACCAAACAAGTCTCACTATCATGAAACAACTCAGAGAAAATTCTAGGTCATTTATGAGTGGCTAAGTAACTCTAGAATGGCAACTCACCATCAAATGGCAAAAAGAATACAAATAAACTAATTTCATGCATTCTTTATACATATACATGCTTCCATCTTTCTATCAAGTTCCTAACCATCAAAATACATACACAAAAAGAGTAGAGAAAAATATAAGCTACACATAATGAAGCCTATAGTCTTAGAAATATTTTTCATGAAGAAGAATGTAAGAAAAACTTATAAAATTCCAAACTTTCCAAGCTTTCATTTTCTTTCATTCTCTTTTCCTCTCAAATCACTTTGTGTAACGACCAGTAGCTTTTACTACTGTATATAACTGTACTGTTATGAAAGGGACGAATGCACATAAAAAATTATGTTGAGACTCAAAAATACTCATGGAATGACTTTAGGGAAGATCGGAGATTCCTTGAAATCCCGGGGCGAGACTGTACGGAGTTCCCTTTGATAGCCTGTGATATTTGGGGTGTAACTTTTTCATATAAACTCCGATTTTTATAAATTTTATATCGTCGAAAATCTGAGATCGAGACCTACAACTTCCGCGTTGAATATTTTCCCAAATTCGGATCAGAAATAGGTCACAATTTCAAGTCATAATTTCATAAGAATAGTAACTTCGGACACAAATGAAAAAGATCTCAAATTTTCTTCATTTTTCTACACACTTCTACAATATTCCTAATATCAATTGGGTCCACTATATAAAGGGGCTACTATTCACTATTTCCAAAAAAAATGAAAATGAAGAGAAAAGAAGAAGAAGCCGAGAGAAATGAAGGAGGAAGATGAGAAGAAGAATAGAAAGAAAAGAAACGAAGAAGAAGGGGAAGAAAAGAAATAGAGAAGAGCTTGGCAATCCTTGGGAGTTTAGAGAGTGAAGATAACCAAGAGGAAGAGGTAAGAAATCCATTACCCATTTTTCTAAAATGATGAAGTTTGATGATTTTGTTGGACAATTATGACCCATAACGTCACTATTTGTAAAAGACATTGTGGTTTTTGTACAAATTAACTATGTGACAATGGAAATTGCTATTTTATCATTTTGTAATTAGATTACTTGAATATATAAATAATAAAAGTCCTGTTGATTAGTTTCGGATTATAAGATATGAGACAATATCAATCCACGAAGATTTAATCATTAAATATCCCTAGTCGTAGTATTATCGAGACTGGACATCGATAATGCGGAATAGACTAGTATTGCACTTGTGCGCGTTGTGGAAGCATAATGGCATAATTCTCATATATTTAAATATTGGATACTTATGCAAGTGTGATAGGAGGTTGTGTTTACCGATGGTACGGGAACAGTTTCGCTCTGGATAGACCCCTCAGAATCCCATTGGTAGTATGACTATGTGTCTATGGGAATTCGAATCAGGGTAGGTGTATTTGGTTTTAACTTGAGACTTGCATTGCTAATAATTGCGACAATCAATACGCTTTGGTTTTGGTCATCCGGGGCTTTAACAGGTTCTTTGTACGCCTCTTCTGGGTTTATTGAGAATCGTAGTGTATCGGGTGTGATGTCAAGATGGAAGTATCACTTCAATCATATGGAGATGATGATCACGCAGGGATACAGAACTAGTACTCTATTATGTTGCAACTATCAGGATAATATGACAAGGTCATGATTATCCGATTAAAGAGACTAGTTGTTAATGATATGATATATGCTTCGTACGGGGAAGACACTATTCCAGCCTCAGGCCTTGCATGTGACATCCGATATTGGATCGCAATACGCAATACTACGTATACTACACCTGACAAAGATTATATATTACTTAAAGAATATTTCTGGAGAATTGGGTAGGCACAGTGTTTTGCTAGAAGCCAACCATGTCTTGTAAATCGGTAAAAACATGGTACGAGGTACGCACGTGTTCGGATAGTCCGATGACCGGATTTACTACCAACATATCCAGGGATCTCATGGATCGCTTCCCGAAGATGCACCGATGACGTTTGATTCGAACATAATTAATCTGGGATTAATTAAAAGAGAGAGAGAAAATTAATTTGGGATTAATTACGGTAATAATTTATCTGGGATAAAATTTGATAAGAAGAGAGAGAACGATTAATTTGGAATTAATCGATTTAATAAAATATTCGATATATTAAATGAAATTAGATTTCAATGCGAAATTCAAATTGGATTTTAATTCGGGCGAATGAATTAATTTATAATTAATTTGCGAGCGACGTTCATAATAATTTTGCAAGGCATTATTATTTAATTAAATTGGATTTAATTATGTCGCGATGGAAAATTCATTAATCGGATTAAGCGAACCCAAGCCCAAAGTGTGTTGAGCAAGCCACTTGAATTTTAAATTAAAGTGGGTCTCACCAACTTACATCACTTGTCCATCAAGTGTCAATTTGGTGATGGAAGTGGCTGGAGGCATTAAAAGCTTTTTCCCTCCAAAACTTTGCTTAGCCTTTTGGTAAAGCATATACCAAAATTGAGTTTGACTTTTGGATTAGTTGTAATTTATTTTAGAAATCTAAATACCAAAAATCAAAAACTCTCTCCTCTCCTCTCATATTGCTGTGAGTCTCCCTCTCCAAAAAGAAAACGTGTTGCAATTTTTTCTTCTTCAAACTAGCACTTCCAAGGAGCAAACAAAGGTGTTAGGGAAACTTTCCCATTGAGTTTGGAATCAAAGTTCAAGGCTTGGAGCTACACCATTTATACAAAGAGGAGCTTGTAGCACTACACAAAGGAGCAAAAGTTTTGAACTTTCCTACATCCAAGAAACCGATCAAAGTGAGTATATTTTCTGTTATCTTACTTTGTGTATTCACATCTTTTATGCTTAAATAGATCCTTGGCATGTTCTTAGAGAACCCAACAATGGTATCATGAGCCAACTTTAAGCATGAAATAATTAGGGTTCATAAATTTGAATTTGGGTATTTTTTCTGGAGCATGATTTAATCAAATTGAGTGTTTGGATATGCTTAGATTATGATAGCTTAGGGTTATGCATGATTAATTTGGAGAAAAATTGATTAGAAATTTTTTTCCTTATTACCCTAGTTTGGCCAAAAGTTTGGACCCTTTGTAGCTCATGGTGATTTTGATTTTTTAGACCATTGGATGTGTTTAAAATGCATGAGATATATTGATTTGTGATTTAATTAGATTGAAATCAAAATTGACGATAAAATGCATGAAATGCCGTGAGCTTAATGAGCATGTAATGACTTGATTTTGTTTCAATTGTGTTGGACATGAATTGAATATAATAAAGCATGATTAATTAATTAAATTGGTGATTTGGAAATGTTAATTTAACTAATTAATTATGGCTATACACTTTAGGCATTAATTTGGAATTGGGCTAAAATTGTTATATTTGGGCCTTATGGGCTTGGTTGGGCCAAGTTGGTTTACGAGAATTGGATTGGATCCAAATCGGGCCTAAAACCATTCCATAAAGTTCAAATATAAGAAATGGGCCTTTTAAAATTTAATTGGGCCTAATGGGGCGAAATTAATTTTATGGCAAATAGGGAGATTCCTTTATTGGGCCTTGGCCATATTGGCCAAAGCCCATGCCTTATGAATTAATTAAAAGCCCATTGGACTTAATTAAATAACATTGGATGTTAATTGGGCCTTTGAGACACATTAAGATTAGATTTAGAATCTAAGTCGTAAAGGCACATTAATAAAGTGTAATTATTTAATTTAGAATTAAATACGAATTAGTATTGAATACAAATTAAATCGGATTTAAAATTGTAGTTCGATATAATTCAATAATTCGCATTTTGAGTACTTATTCTTAAACGGGTTGGACTCGCTCAAATCAAATCGTTGTTTGAACATTGGATGATCACTTAATTCAAAGATTAATTAATTGGATTAGATTGATTGAATAACATGCTTTGTGCGAATACATGGATGTATTGTATGAATAATGTATATCATATGGATATTAGACAGGTGAGAGAAATTTTGGAAATTATTGTAATAAAATTAGATTTATTAAATTGGACCTGCGTGTCCAGCCTTTATCTATTGACTCTATGTAATTCTCTTCTCACCAATTCCCCTCAATGTTAATGGGTTTCTTTATTGTATTATGTAATTGGACAGAAGTTAGAATAGTGCTAGCTGGGGAGAGGAAATAGAGTGATTTGTTTTAGGAACAATTTGTTAAGTATCCATCCGCATATCATTATTATTTTATTCTCGCCTTATTATTCTTTTAGAATGCATGCTTAAGGGTGTATGATGAGACCTAATCAAAGATAATAAATTGGTTGCCAATTTAGGCGAAAAAACCCTCAATCAAATATTAAGCGTTTTCCTTCCATTGAATGCTTCTTTCTCAAGATCCAAGATTGGTATTGGTTTGTTGGCCAAAGTCAAGATCAATGTCCATCGCGGATGTGTTTGAACCATGAAAGCTTTGTTCCATATCGCATGTCTTGGGCAAGTTGTGATTTGTTGGCCAAAGTCAAGCTCACTTCTTATTCATCGACATGGATTACGAAGTTTTCCAAAGTCAATGGGTCCCATTTAACTGGAATCATTAAGCTTGTTCAGCCAAAGTCAAGGCTTAGTTGATTCAGAGGAAAAGGTTAGGAAAATATATTGGATATATTGGCATATACATTGAATATATGTTTCGGACTTGGAGGTCCACCTACCGGATCTAGGAATTGGATTAGATCCAATTGATCTTAGAGATCTACCTAGTTAAATATCATACAGCTTGTTGGCCAAAGTCAAGGTTTTGTGTTATTTAACGGGATCCTAACCCACTAGGAAACTAAGTTTCCCTAGTACTCAACAGAGGGTTAGAGGCTCACCGAAAAATAGTGGGAGGCTAGTATTGAATTTGCAATTTCGTTCAAATACTTGCCAATACACGCTTTCAAATTATTTCATCATTTTTTGTATTTATTAGTTGGACTAATATTTTTATTTTCTTGTAACAGTTGGACTGTACCCAAAAATCATTAATTGAATAGTTAGACTATTGCAATTAAGATGGCTGGAAAGATCGGGGTTATAGATATTATCATGGGCAAAAATGTCTTTAATGGTGTGAACTTTCTTGACTGGGATATGAACCTCAGGATTGTCCTGGTGTAGGACAACAGAAACTGGACGACGTTGTTCCGGGTTCGCGGCCCGGTTGGGAGTACGGAGTAGCCCGCGTGGGACTAAACCGGAGAAATAAAATGGAGTCGCCACCCGGTGTGAACCGGGAAAATGATTTAAGGCCGCATTCACCCCTCGCAAGGGAAGACCTCAAACCATTGGGTTCGGAATGATCCCTTACTTATGCCACTTGTAATGAACGGATTTGTACAATAATTTAACTAAGTCTACACAATATACATGTCCAAGAATAACCTAAATCTAGTTCGCATTCATAAAAATAAATCCTATGTCTAAGTCATCATGCTTTAAAAGTAATTATCACAACGGAAAACATACGATATCACACAATGAGCATGTTGAA
Source organism: Zanthoxylum bungeanum (assembly GCA_019454045.1). Lineage (NCBI taxonomy): Eukaryota > Viridiplantae > Streptophyta > Magnoliopsida > Sapindales > Rutaceae > Zanthoxylum > Zanthoxylum bungeanum. The sequence goes on from SKCR01029815.1 coordinate 32,166, forward strand.
TCATCAAATACAAAGAATAAATAACATCCTAAACATAAACGCAATTTAAATTCCTATTGTGAAAGAACATAACTAAATCATGCATAAAAATAAATAACACAATAAACTTAATCATGCTTAAGAAATAAATAACATATTAGACTAAATCATGCTCGAATACAAGGTTAGATGAAACGAAACATGTGTGTCTCTTAAGTGGTACGTGGCATTGTATCCCGAGTGCAAACCGCAATACCGTCCATTCGGATTCGGCTACGGAATTTACGTCCGGGTTTCCATCCGATATACCGCAAGAGAGAACACATATTCCGTTCACCCGGAAATCACATCATGCACCAATTCACAATACTCATGCGAAATAAAGTAATAAAATAATTAAAAATAAAGGATAATAAATAAAAGGGTGCCCTCAGGTCTTACCTTTTAAGTCGCTTTCCGGGAGTGCGTTTCACGGTGCCGAAAGGGATATCGTTTTGCTGTTTTCACTGGTTCGCTGTTTCTCTCTGTTTTCACAGGTTCACTGTTTCCGCTGTTTTCACTTCGTTTCGCTGCGATTTCTGTTATATTTTCTGGTTACTGTTTTGGTAATTTATGGGACTGTTTTGGGTTTAAAAGGGTTAAAGGGGCTGCAGTTTTTTATTTTTTTATATTACTTGGGGGAATTTCTGGACAGTTTAAGATGCAGTTGTGTGGTTTTTTCTGGGCTGTTTTGGGGGTCTAATGTGCGGTAATTACTGGTAGTACAGTGGGCTGTTTGGTGATGCAGTGAGGCAGTGCAGTGAAGGCTTTTTCGGTGATTTAGGGGCTGGTCAGTGAGGGTCTTTTGTGGCGATTTACTGGCAGGTTTTGGGACTGATTTGGGCGTGCAGAGATGGGTTTTATGCGGCAATTTGTGAGGCAATTCAGGGACGGTTTATGGTGTAGTATGCGGTAGTTTGTGTGCAAGGGTTATTAACGTGAAGGGGCAGGGGTATGTGGTTAAAGGCAGGTGGTGTGGGCAGTACTTGGCGTGAGTGTTTGCTGAGTGAATAAGGGTTGATGAGTTTCCTGGACGATGTGGGACATTGAGCGTGAAGTGAGCTGAATTTGCAAGGGGTGTGAGTGGAGTTAATTGAGTGTAAGCAATGGGGGTAGTTTCCCAATTAATGTGGGACAAGGGGAAGGGTGATTGCTTGGTGTTTTGGGCGTGAACGGAGGGTCTGTTTGTGGGTGTATAGGCATGTATTTGAGGGCTGTTTGGAGGGGCTGTTGGGCGTGATTTGAAGGCTGAAATGGAGGGGCTGTTGGCGTGATTTGAAGGTTGAAATGGAGGGCTATAGGCGTGAATTGCACTGCAGTTTGTGAGGGCTGATGGAAAGAGTCTGATGTGTTGAATCAAGGGCTAGGGTTGATCTTCTACGAGTGCATGGAGAGGGGGCTGGTGAAGCTTATGGCGTGAGGCAGTGGCTGTGAGATTAAAGGGAGTTTGTGCGTGTATGCTGTGGAGAGATGAGCAAGTTGGCCTTGTGGTGGTAAAAAAATGCCCTCCTCCGAGAGTTGTGTGGGCAGTGTATTATAGTGTGTCTAAGGCATGATCCAAGGAGATGATAGGGGCATCAATCTGAGGGGTTCAGTTCGAGGCTATGTGGCGTGTTTTGCAGAGAAGTTAGAGAGGGAAAGAGGGGCGGCATGGGTGGTTTTATGGGTATGGTATGGGTGTTTGTTTATTATTGGGTGGTATGGGTGTTTGTTTATTATTGGGTGTTGCATGGGTTTTCTTGATTCACGTGAAGCATGGGTGGTCTGGGTTTGTCTGGAGGGTGGTCATGGGTGGTATGGGTTTTTTTGATTTGGTGGTTAGTGTTTGGGTGAGATGCATGAATGGTATGGGTTTTGTCATGGGTAGTTATGGAGGGTTTGTGGATTTTGTGTTTGTTACGTGCAGTGGAGTGCATGGGTAGTTTTCATTTTATGTTTGTTGTAATTGGGTGAGGGGCGTGAGTTAGGTGTATGGGCGTGAGGCATGGGTTATTTTAATGTGTGAGTTTTGTGTTTTATTTGTTTATTATTTGTTTGTGTGTGTGTGTTGTTTGATTATTTTATTATTTATGGTGAGTGGGTTTTGTTGATGTTTATTTTGTTTGTTAGTGTGTGATGAATTTGTGTGTGTGGGGTGGGAATTATTGTTATTGTTTATTTGTTTGTGGAATTTGTTTAATTGGTTAGTGGCTTATTATTTTATGTTTGTGCATGGAAGTTGAAGGGTCACAGGGGTAGGCTTTAAGGTTCGGGGCGAGAATAAATTTTGATACAAAGGCTCAACGAGCAAATCCCGAGGTTAAGCGAGCGAACAAAAATCCAACAAAACGTCAATTCTTGACTTTTCCCTCCGGCGTCCGTCCGTTTCCCGCGACTTCTGCGACTTAAAAGGTGGTGCCTCCGTACGAGGCTCATCATTGGGCTGGTATGCAAAAATGCAATGCCTACACCTGGGGGCTGAGAGAATGCTCTATACAATAGAGAGACCTCTCGGGCCTAAGCCCGGAAATGAGCAGCCGTTTGAGCTTGAGCTTTGGAAGACTCATAGCGATGACAATTCAACTGCTCAATCTATCATGCTCGCTGCAATGGCCCTTCAATTTCGTCCCCAAGACAATGGATTGGATCCCTATACTATGATGGAAAAATTGAAGGACCTTCATCGATCTAACCTTAGATCGCAAAGATATGAATTGCAGAAGAAGCTCTTTCGCTCTCGAATGTCAGAGGGTACATATGTCGAGGACCATGTGTCATTGATGATTGCTGACATCGAACAGCTGGGTCAGCTAGGCATAACCTTTGAGGCTGAGACTTCTATAGATTTGATCTTGCAGTCTCTTCCTGACAGCTGAAGCGGGTTCATCATGAACTATAATATGATGAACCAAGACCATACTCTTGGAGAGTTGATGGCAATGCTGCGTGAAGCAGAAAAAGAGCTATTGAAGGGCAAAAAGCGCGAAATGAACTTCGCTTCAACATCTTAGTCTGCCAAGGCTTGGCCAAAGGCTACAGGAGGTATAAAGAAGAAGAAGAAGAAGAAGAATAAGGGCAAGGCCAAATCATCAAAGTCTTCTGGGAAGGCTAAGGACAAATCCCAAGATGTCTTCCTATAGTTTGGCAAACGGGGTCACTGGAAGCGTGACTGCCGTGAGTACAAGGTGCTTATGAAGGAAATCAAAGCGGGCAAGGCACCGGCTTCAGGTATGTTTGTTATAGAAATAAACATGTCTACTTCTAGTTTTAAAAATTGGATTTTTGATTCTGGTTGTGGTACTCATATATGTACTGATGTGCAGGATCTGCAGATTAACAGGAGACTGGCATCAGGAGAGATTGACCTCCGAGTTGGAAATGGGACTAGAGTCGCCGTTTTGGCCGTTGGGACTTATATTTTGGAACTGCCCCCAAGGCATGTACTAAATCTATCAGATTGTTATTATATACCTAGTTTGACTAGGAATATTATTTATGTATCTTGTTTAGACCAATTTGGGTATACTTTTGTATTTAGAAACATTTGGTGTTTTATGTATAAAAATGAGATATGCAGTGCTGATGTGCATAATGGTCTTTATATTTTGAATATAAATCAATCTCAAACATATAATGTAACAAACAAAAGGCTTAAATTAAGTAACAAAGATGAAACTTATATGTGGCATTGTCGTCTACGACAAATTAACAAGACTCGCATATCCACACTTTCGAAGAGTGGGTACTTGGACGGATTTGATCCAAATTCATATAACGTCTACGAATCTTGTTTATTAGGAAAAATGCCTAAAACACCTTTTAGCGGTAAAGGTGCACGTGCCACCGAACTGTTATTAGGAGAAATGAAGGAGGAAGATGAGAAGAAGAAGTAGAAGAAAAGAAACGAAGAAGAAGGGGAAGAAAAGAAATAGAGAAGAGCTTGGCAATCCTTGGAGAGTTTAGAGAGTGAAGATAACCAAGAGGAAAGAGGTAAGAAATCCATTACCCATTTTTCTAAAATGATGAAGTTTGATGATTTTGTTGGACAATTATGACCCATAACGTCACTATTTGTAAAAGACATTGTGGTTTTTGTACAAATTAACTATGTGACAATGGAAATTGCTATTTTATCATTTTGTAATTAGATTACTTGAATATATAAATAATAAAAGTCCTGTTGATTAGTTTCGGATTATAAGATATGAGACAGTATCAATCCACGAAGATTTAATCATTAAATATCCCTAGTCGTAGTATTATCGAGACTGGACATCGATAATGCGGAATAGACTAGTATTGCACTTGTGCGCATTGTGGAAGCATAATGGCATAGTTCTCATATATTTAAATATTGGATACTTATGCAAGTGTGATAGGAGGTTGTGTTTACCGATGGTAAGGGAACAGTTTCGCTCTGGATAGACCCCTCAGAATCCCATTGGTAGTATGACTATGTGTCTATGGGAATTCGAATCAGGGTAGGTGTATTTGGTTTTAACTTGAGACTTGCATTGCTAATAATTGTGACAATCAATACGCTTTGGTTTTGGTCATCCGGGGCTTTAACAGGTTCTTTGCACGCCTCTTCTGGGTTTATTGAGAATCGTAGTGTATTGGCTGTGATGTCAAGATGGAAGTATCACTTCAATCATATGGAGATGATGATCACGCAGGGATACAGAACTAGTACTCTATTATGTTGCAACTATCAGGATAATATGACAAGGTCATGATTATCCGATTAAAGAGACTAGTTGTTAATGATATGATATATGCTTCGTACGGGGAAGACACTATTCCAGCCTCAGGCCTTGCATGTGACATCCGATATTGGATCGCAATACGCAATACTACGTATACTACACCTGACAAAGATTATATATTCCTTAAAGAATATTTCTGGAGAATTGGGTAGACACAGTGTTTTGCTAGAAGCCAACCATGTCTTGTAAATCGGTAAAAACATGGTACGAGGTACGCACGTGTTCGGATAGTCCGATGACCGGATTTACTACCAACATATCCAGGGATCTCATGGATCGCTTCCCGAAGATACACCGATGACGTTTGATTCGACCATAATTAATCTGGGATTAATTAAAAGAGAGAGAGAAAATTAATTTGGGATTAATTACGGTAATAATTTATCTGGGATAAAATTGATAAGAAGAGAGAGAACGATTAATTTGGAATTAATCGATTTAATAAAATATTCGATATATTAAATGAAATTAGATTTCAATGCGAAATTCAAATTGGATTTTAATTCGGGCGAATGAATTAATTTATAATTAATTTGCGAGCGACGTTCATAATAATTTTGCAAGACATTATTATTTAATTAAATTGGATTTAATTATGTCGCGATGGAAAATTCATTTAATCGGATTAAGCGAACCCAAGCCCAAAGTGTGTTGAGCAAGCCACTTGAATTTTAAATTAAAGTGGGTCTCACCAACTTACATCACTTGTCCATCAAGTGTCAATTTGGTGATGGAAGTGGTTGGAGGCATTAAAAGCTTTTTCCCTCCAAAACTTTGCTTAGCCTTTTGGTAAAGCATATACCAAAATTGAGTTTGACTTTTGGATTAGTTGTAATTTATTTTAGAAATCTAAATACCAAAAATCAAAAACTCTCTCCTCTCCTCTCATATTGCTGTGAGTCTCCCTCTCCAAAAAGAAAACGTGTTGCAATTTTTTCTTCAAACTAGCACTTCCAAGGAGCAAACAAAGGTGTTAGGGAAACTTTCCCATTGAGTTTGGAATCAAAGTTCAAGGCTTGGAGCTACACCATTTATACAAAGAGGAGCTTGTAGCACTACACAAAGGAGCAAAAGTTTTGAACTTTCCTACATCCAAGAAACCGATCAAAGTGAGTATATTTTTTGTTATCTTACTTTGTGTATTCACATCTTTTATGCTTAAATAGATCCTTGGCATGTTCTTAGAGAACCCAACAATGGTATCATGAGCCAATTTTAAGCATGAAATAATTAGGGTTCATAAATTTGAATTTGGGTATTTTTTCTTGGAGCATGATTTAATCAAATTGAGTGTTTGGATATGCTTAGATTATGATAGCTTAGGGTTATGCATGATTAATTTGGAGAAAAATTGATTAGAAATTTTTTTCCTTATTACCCTAGTTTGGCCAAAAGTTTGGACCCTTTGTAGCTCATGGTGTTTTTGATTTTTTAGACCATTGGATGTGTTTAAAATGCATGAGATATATTGATTTGTGATTTAATTAGATTGAAATCAAAATTGATGATAAAATGCATGAAATGCCGTGAGCTTAATGAGCATGTAATGACTTGATTTTGTTTCAATTGTGTTGGACATGAATTGAATATAATAAAGCATGATTAATTAATTAAATTGGTGTTTTGGAAATGTTAATTTAACTAATTAATTATGGCTATACACTTTAATTAAATAAATTGTGATATTTGGAATATTGGAATTTAATTAATTAGGCTTTAATTTGCAATTGGGCTAAAATTGTTATATTTGGGCCTTATGGGCTTGGTTGGGCCAAGTTGGTTTACGAGAATTGGATTGGATCCAAATCGGGCCTAAAACCATTCCATAAAGTTCAAATATAAGAAATGGGCCTTTTAAAATTTAATTGGGCCTAATGGGCCGAAATTAATTTTATGGCAAATAGGGAGATTCCTTTATTGGGCCTTGGCCATATTGGCCAAAGCCCATGCCTTATGAATTAATTAAAAGCCCATTGGACTTTAATTAAATAACATTGGATGTTAATTGGGCCTTTGAGACACATTAAGATTAGATTTAGAATCTAAGTCGTAAAGGCACATTAATAAAGTGTAATTATTTAATTTAGAATTAAATACGAATTAGTATTGAATACAAATTAAATCGGATTTAAAATTGTAGTTCGATATAATTCAATAATTCGCATTTTGAGTACTTATTCTTAAACGGGTTGGACTCGCTCAAATCAAATCGTTGTTTGAACATTGGATGATCACTTAATTCAAAGATTAATTAATTGGATTAGATTGATTGAATAACATGCTTTGTGCGAATACATGGATGTATTGTATGAATAATGTATATCATATAGATATTAGACAGGTGAGAGAAATTTTGGAAATTATTGTAATAAAATTAGAATTTATTAAATTGGACCTGCGTGTCCAGCCTTTATCTATTGACTCTATGTAATTCTCTTCTCACCAATTCCCCTCAATGTTAATGAGGTTTCTTTATTGTATTATGTAATTGGACAGAAGTTAGAATAGTGCTAGCTGGGGAGAGGAAATAGACTGATTTGTTTTAGAAACAATTTGTTAAGTATCCATCCGCATATCATTATTATTTTATTCGCGCCTTATTATTCTTTTAGAATGCATGCTTAAGGGTGTATGATGAGACCTAATCAAAGATAATAAATTGGTTGCCAATTTAGGCGAAAAAACCCTCAATCAAATATTAAGCGTTTTCCTTCCATTGAATGCTTCTTTCTCAAGATCCAAGATTGGTATTGGTTTGTTGGCCAAAGTCAAGATCAATGTCCATCGCGGATGTGTTTGAACCATGAAAGCTTTGTTCCATATCGCATGTCTTGGGCAAGTTGTGATTTGTTGGCCAAAGTCAAGCTCACTTCTTATTCATCGACATGGATTACGAAGTTTTCCAAAGTCAATGGGTCCCGTTTAACTGGAATCATTAAGCTTGTTCAGCCAAAGTCAAGGCTTAGTTGATTCAGAGGAAAAGGTTAGGAAAATATATTGGATATATTGGCATATACATTGAATATATGTTTCGGACTTGGAGGTCCACCTACCGGATCTAGGAATTGGATTAGATCCAATTGATCTTAGAGATCTACCTAGTTAAATATCATACAGCTTGTTGGCCAAAGTCAAGGTTTTGTGTTATTTAACGGGATCCTAACCCACTAGGAAACTAAGTTTCCCTAGTACTCAACAGAGGGTTAGAGGCTCACCGAAAAATAGTGGGAGGCTAGTATTGAATTTGCAATTTCGTTCAAATACTTGCCAATACACGCTTTCAAATTATTTCATCATTTTTTGTATTTATTAGTTGGACTAATATTTTATTATTTTCTTGTAACAGTTGGACTGTACCCAAAAATCATTAATTGAATAGTTAGACTATTGCAATTAAGATGGCTGGAAAGATCGGGGTTATAGATATTATCATGGGCAAAAATGTCTTTAATGGTGTGAACTTTCTTGACTGGGATATGAACCTCAGGATTTTCCTGGTGTAGGACAACAGAAACTGGACGACGTTGTTCGGGCTCGCGGCCCGGTTGGGAGTACGGAGTAGCCCGCGGGGGACTAAATCGGAGAAATAAAATGGAGTCTCCACCCGGTGTGAACCGGGAAAATGATTTAAGGCCGCATTCACCCCTTGCAAGGGAAGACCTCAACCATTGGGTTCGGAATGATCCCTTACTTATGCCACTTGTAATGAACGGATTTGTACAATAATTTAACTAAGTCTACACAATATACATGTCCAAGAATAACCTAAATCTAGTTCGCATTCATAAAAATAAATCCTATGTCTAAGTCATCATGCTTTAAAAGTAATTATCACAACGGAAAACATACGATATCACACAATGAGCATGTTGAATCATCAAATACAAAGAATAAATAACATCCTAAACATAAACGCAATTTAAATTCCTATTGTGAAAGAACATAACTAAATCATGCATAAAAATAAATAACACAATAAACTTAATCATGCTTAAGAAATAAATAACATATTAGACTAAATCATGCTCGAATACAAGGTTAGATGAAACGAAACATGTGTGTCTCTTAAGTGGTACGTGGCATTGTATCCCTAGTGCAAACTGCAATACCGTCCACTCGGATTCGGCTACGGAATTTACGTCCGGGTTTCCATCCGATATACCGCAAGAGAGAACACATATTCCGTTCACCCGGAAATCACATCATGCACCAATTCACAATACTCATGCGAAATAAAGTAATAAAATAATTAAAAAATAAAGGATAATAAATAAAAGGGTGCCCTCAGGTCTTACCTTTTAAGTCGCTTTCCGGGAGTGCGTTTCACGGTGCCGAAAGGGATATCGTTTTGCTGTTTTCACTGGTTCGCTGTTTCTTCTGTTTTCACAGGTTCACTGTTTCCGCTGTTTTCACTTCGTTTCGCTGCGATTTCTGTTATATTTTCTGGTTACTGTTTTGGTAATTTATGGGACTGTTTTGGGTTTAAAAGGGTTAAAGGGGCTGCAGTTTTTTATTTTTTTTATATTTGAGGGCTGTTTGGAGGGGCTGTTGGGCGTGATTTGAAGGCTGAAATGGAGGGGATGTTGGGCGTGATTTGAAGGTTGAAATGGAGGGCTATAGGCGTGAATTGCACTGCAGTTGTGAGGGCTGATGGAAAGAGTCTGATGTGTTGAATCAAGGGCTAGGGTTGATCTTCTACGAGTGCATGGAGAGGGGGCTGGTGAAGCTTATGGCGTGAGGCAGTGGCTGTGAGATTAAAGGGAGTTTGTGCGTGTATGCTGTGGAGAGATGAGCAAGTTGGCCTTGTGGTGGTAAAAAAATGCCCTCCTCCGAGAGTTGTGTGGGCAGTGTATTATAGTGTGTCTAAGGCATGATCCAAGGAGATGATAGGGGCATCAATCTGAGGGGTTCAGTTCGAGGCTATGTGGCGTGTTTTGCAGAGAAGTTAGAGAGGGAAAGAGGGGCGGCATGGGTGGTTTATTGTTATTGTTTATTTGTTTGTGGAATTTGTTTAATTGGTTAGTGGCTTATTATTTTATGTTTGTGCATGGAAGTTGAAGTTGATACAAAGGCTCAACGAGCAAATCCCGAGGTTAAGCGAGCGAACAAAAATCCAACAAAACGTCAATTCTTGACTTTTCCCTTCCGTCGTCCGTTTCCCGCGACTTCTGAGACTTAAAAGGTGGTGCCTCCGTACGAGGCTCATCATTGGGCTGGTATGCAAAAATGCAATGCCTACACCTGGGGGCTGAGAGAATGCTCTATACAATAGAGAGACCTCTCGGGCCTAAGCCCGGAAATGAGCAGCCGTTTGAGCTTGAGCTTTGGAAGACTCATAGCGATGACAATTCAACTGCTCAATCTATCATGCTCGCTGCAATGGCCCTTCAATTTCGTCCCCAAGACAATGGATTGGATCCCTATACTATGATGGAAAAATTGAAGGACCTTCATCGATCTAACCTTAGATCGCAAAGATATGAATTGCAGAAGAAGCTCTTTCGCTCTCGAATGTCAGAGGGTACATATGTCGAGGACCATGTGTCATTGATGATTGCTGACATCGAACAGCTGGGTCAGCTAGGCATAACCTTTGAGGCTGAGACTTCTATAGATTTGATCTTGCAGTCTCTTCCTGACAGCTGAAGCGGGTTCATCATGAACTATAATATGATGAACCAAGACCATACTCTTGGAGAGTTGATGGCAATGCTGCGTGAAGCAGAAAAAGAGCTATTGAAGGCAAAAAGCGCGAAATGAACTTCGCTTCAACATCTTAGTCTGCCAAGGCTTGGCCAAAGGCTACAGGAGGTATAAAGAAGAAGAAGAAGAAGAATAAGGGCAAGGCCAAATCATCAAAGTCTTCTGGGAAGGCTAAGGACAAATCCCAAGATGTCTTCCTACAGTGTGGCAAACGGGGTCACTGGAAGCGTGACTTCCGTGAGTACAAGGTGCTTATGAAGGAAATCAAAGCGGGCAAGGCACTGGCTTCAGGTATGTTTGTTATAGAAATAAACATGTCTACTTCTAGTTTTAAAAATTGGATTTTTGATTCTGGTTGTGGTACTCATATATGTACTGATGTGCAGGATCTGCAGATTAACAGGAGACTGGCCTCAGGAGAGATTGACCTCCGAGTTGGAAATGGGACTAGAGTCGCCGTTTTGGCCGTTGGGACTTATATTTTGGAACTGCCCCCAAGGCATGTACTAAATCTATCAGATTGTTATTATATACCTAGTTTGACTAGGAATATTATTTATGTATCTTGTTTAGACCAATTTGGGTATACTTTTGTATTTAGAAACATTTGGTGTTTTATGTATAAAAATGAGATATGCAGTGCTGATGTGCATAATGGTCTTTATATTTTGAATATAAATCAATCTCAAACATATAATGTAACAAACAAAAGGCTTAAATTAAGTAACAAAGATGAAACTTATATGTGGCATTGTCGTCTACGACAAATTAACAAGACTCGCATATCCACACTTTCGAAGAGTGGGTACTTGGACGGATTTGATCCAAATTCATATAACGTCTACGAATCTTGTTTATTAGGAAAAATGCCTAAAACACCTTTTAGCGGTAAAGGTGCACGTGCCACCGAACTGTTATTAGGAGAAATGAAGGAGGAAGATGAGAAGAAGAAGTAGAAGAAAAGAAACGAAGAAGAAGGGGAAGAAAAGAAATAGAGAAGAGCTTGGCAATCCTTGGAGAGTTTAGAGAGTGAAGATAACCAAGAGGAAAGAGGTAAGAAATCCATTACCCATTTTTCTAAAATGATGAAGTTTGATGATTTTGTTGGACAATTATGACCCATAACGTCACTATTTGTAAAAGACATTGTGGTTTTTGTACAAATTAACTATGTGACAATGGAATTGCTATTTTATCATTTTGTAATTAGATTACTTGAATATATAAATAATAAAAGTCATGTTGATTAGTTTCGGATTATAAGATATGAGACAGTATCAATCCACGAAGATTTAATCATTAAATATCCCTAGTCGTAGTATTATCGAGACTGGACATCGATAATGCGGAATAGACTAGTATTGCACTTGTGCGCGTTGTGGAAGCATAATGGCATAGTTCTCATATATTTAAATATTGGATACTTATGCAAGTGTGATAGGAGGTTCTGTTTACCGATGGTGCGGAAATAGCTTCGCTCTGGATAGACCCCTCGGAATCCCATTGGTAGTATGACTATGTGTCTATGGGAGTCCGAATCAGGTTAGGTGTATTTGGTCTTAACCTGAGACTTGCATCGCTAATACTTGCGACAATTAGTATAATTTGGTTTTGGTCGTCCGGGGCTTTAACAGGTTCTGTGTACGCCTTTTCTGGGTATACTGAGAATCGTAGTGTATTGGATGTGATGTCAAGATGGAAGTATCACTTCAGTCATATGGAGATGATGATCACGCAGGATACGAAACTAGTACTCATTAGTACTGCAGTCATCGGGATAATATAACTAGGTCATGATTATCCGATTATAGAGAATAGTTACCAGAGATCCCATATATGCTTCTTACGGGGCATACACAATTTCAGCCATAGGCCTAGCATGTGATATCGATACTGGATCATAATACGCAATACTACGTATGCTACGCCTAACAAAAATTACATATTCCTTTAAAGAAAAAAATTTATGGAAAATTGAGTAGGCACGGTGCTTTGCTAGAAGCCAACCATGTCTTGTAAATCGGTGAGAACGTGGTCCCGAGTACGCACGTATTCATATAGTCTGATGACCTTATTTACTGCCAACATATCCAGGGATCTCTTTGGTCGCTTCCCGAAGATTCACCGTTGAGATTTGACTCGAACAAAAAATTAATCTGGGATTAATTATGAGATAGAAAATTAATCTGGGATTAATTACGGCAATAAATTAATCTGGGATTAATTAAAAGAGAAAGAATTAATCTGGGATTAATTGAGTCGAGAATTTATCTGGCATTAAATTCGTCGAGAAGAGAGAACGCGATTAATTTAGAATTAATTGGTAAAGTAAATTTAATAGTGAAATTAGATTTTACTATTTAATTTATTTAATTAGGCTAAAATAATATATTAGATATATGAATTGAAATTAGATTTCAACGCGGAATTAAAATTGGATTTTAATTCAAGCGAACGAATTATTTTAGAATTAATTTGCAAGCGACTTTCGTAATAATTTTACGAGGCATTATTATTTAATTAAATTGGATTTAATTACATCGCGACGGAAAATTCATTTAATCGGATTAACTAAATCCGACCCCGAAATGTGTTGAGCCACCCAACTTGAATTTTGAATTTACGTGTGGGACCCACTAGTCACATCACTTGTCAAAGGTGATGGTGGTAGTTGGCTAAAGTGATTGGTTTTCATAAAACCACTTACTTTTAATCAACCTTGTTTTTGGTTTTTGGAAAAACAATTACATCATTTGGTTTTTGAAAAGAAACACACAACATAACAAAAACACTTCTCGCTCTCCTTCCTCCCTCTCAATTGCCGAACATACACTCTTTGGAAGAGAAATTTTTTCTTTCAATTTTTTGTTCAATCTAGCACTTAAAGGAGTGAATCAAGGTGATAGGGAAACTTACCCGAGAGTATGGAACTCGATTTCAAGCTCCTAACCTTCCAACACAACCAACAAAGAAGGAATATTTGAAATCTCCTCAACCAATCAATATGAGTATTATGCAACTCTCTTGATAATTCACACACGAATCACTCTTAGACGATCTTGGCATGTTCTAGGAACACTAACAGACTAGAGGTGGAAATGAATACTTCGTAACCTTACGGATGATGCATCGCATTATGGTTATGTGTATCTTATAAGACACAAGTCGGAAACTTTTGAGAAATTCAAAGAGTTTCGACACGAAGTAGAAAAACAGACCGGCAAAAATATTAAAACATTACGGTCAAACAGTGGTGGAGAATACTTAAGCAATGAGTTTCTTGATTACTTGAAAGAGTATGGTATTCTTTCACAGTGGACTCCTCCCGGAACACCTGAATTAAATGGTGTGTCCGAACGGAGAAACCGGACATTGTTGGACTTGGTAAGGTCGATGATGAGTCGCACTGAGCTACCTATTTCCTTCTGGGGTTATGCATTGAACAGTGCAATACTTATTTTGAATAAGGTTCCGTCAAAGTCTGTTCAACAGACTCCGTATGAGATAAGGACAGGGAAGAAACCAGGTTTCTCATTCCTGAAGATTTAGGGTTGTTGTGCATACGTTAAACGTTTGGATGGTACCAAACTTGAACCTAAATCAGATAAGTGTCTATTTGTAGGTTATCCTAGGGAAAGCAAAGGATATTACTTCTACAACCCATAAGAGAAAAAAGTATTTGTTACTCTACATGTGGTTTCCCTTGAGAAGGAATTCCTAAATACAGTGGTAAGTGGGAGGAAAGTAGAACTCGATGAAAATTAGTGTGATACTGTTCCTGGCACCGATTCCTTAACGAAACATTAACAGTTCATCAGGGATGAGACTGTACCATAATCTTCGAATACACAAGAACCACGTAGGTCGGAGAGAGTCAGAAAACAACCTGAGAGGTATGGGTTTCTGATCTCACCTCATATGGATATTAATCTTGATTGAGGAAGACGAACCGGCTACGTATGAGGAAGCGATACAAGGTATCGACTCCGGTTTTTGGAAAGATGCCATGAAATCCGAAATGGATTCCATGTACACCAACCACGTTTGGATACTGGTTGATGCACCAGAAGGCGTAAAGCCTATTGGTTGCAAATGGGTCTTCAAGAAGAAGACCAACATGGATGGAAACATACAAACGTACAAAGCTAGGCTTATAGCGAAAGGGTATCGTCAACGACATGTTGTCAATTACGAAGTAAAATTTTTCACCTATTGTCATGATTAAATCCATTCGGATAATGCTTGCTATTGCTGCTTATTTCGATTATGAAATATGGCAGATGGTGTTGGGGAGCGGCCGCGAGTGCGTAGTGGAAAAATAAATAATTAAAATTATGATGCCGCTTTCTCTTTGCCCAAGACCCATTTATTTTGATTATTCTACAAGCCTAGGCATGTTACTATATATTCTAAGCATAAAACTCATAAAACATGCAAAGAACATAAACCTAAACATGCTAACTATCATAAGAACTCTAATTAAAATAAAGAAAGAAAAAGACTTACTTGAACCGTAGACTCCTCATGTCCTCCCTCCAATCTACAAGTTTTTCTCGATCTCAGCAAGCTCTTCCACGTTCCAAAGAGCCACCCAAGTGTGTGGCCTCCAAAGATGCACACACCAAAGCCAAAACTCAACGGCAAGAACGCCTTGAGTGCACGGGTATTTTCCCTTGGTGCTAGCCTAGGCAAATACCTCAAAACTTTTAACTGGAGGTTCCTCTAGTCATTAGACTTAAGGATCCTCAAAATCAGTGGCTTACTCTTAAAATTTAGAGTTGCTCACTTATATAAACCCAAGATTGAAAGGTTTGGTGCAAAAATTTGTGAAGAATTCTTTGGGTTTATATAGTGCTTCAAAGACAACAAAATTAATTAAGAATTGATGTGGGATAAAAGCCAATTAATCTTAGCCATTTGATCTTAATTTAGCGGTTTAATGAGATTATAAAACCCTAATAAGAGTTTGGGCCGAATTAGAATTCAAAACAAATAACAAAATTAAATTAAAAAAAATTTACTATTCACGCATTACTACTCACGTGAATAGAAATAATTTTTTTATCTATTTATTCCTATTCCCAAAGTGCCCCTTGTCATTCACCAATCCCTAAGCCACTATGGAACCTCATAAATGATCTGTTCAATAATTAAACACATTGAACCATTTATGGACAATTCCTACAAGCAATCATATATGATGTTAAATTGTATTGTGCACTGTTAACCATTGATTTCGACTTTGCTGTGTGTGACCCTTTGGGTTCCCCTCAAGTTAGACATGAAATGAATCGTGATAATTAATCGAACATAAATTATCCTCCGATCAGATGGTCGTTCAATTCAATGACCAAGGTTGACATCTAGCAAAATGCCAGTGCCCCCAAATGAGAAGGAAAGATAATATACCCATTATGTATGCGATTTACATATGATACGGTCTTTCTCCTCACTGTATCCCCACTTATTGACCTAGGATATGGAAAATTTCTACCCATATGGTCAAATGATGATGTTGATAGTGTCATGAATCGTGCTAACCCAAGAATCTCACATGATTCTTCCGTTGTGGCCACAGTCTCAAGCACTGATCACACATATCAACCCGCGAAATTGAATACTACTCTTATAAGAAAATATTATCCGAGAGAGTGGCGATTCTCTGTTGTATCTTTACAAACTTATGTATTCAACAAAAATGACCCAATCATACCCTTATGACCGGATCTTTTGAACCGGGGAAGGAGAATGTCAAAGTTATTTGATCCACACATAAGATTGTAAAGACCTCAAGTTAAGGACTAGTCATATAATCGATACATGAAAGTTCTCACAGACACATGGGATAAACACTCCATATAAAAAACTTTCGGCGGTCAGTTCGATGGACACGAGCAACTCATGCATCCCGTGATACACCAAGCGGACGGATCTCGCTAGTAGCCTATGAGATCGGCTACCCCACTTAAGGCAGATCATATCATCATGCTAGTCTCTCCGCTTTGTGAACGCCCAGATTATTCTTAAAACTATGACTAGGAACATTTAAGAGTAATGATTCCATAAGGCGTGGAAGCCATCGTCTTATTACTCCAAGGGCTTTATTACAGTGTTGATGATTCATAAGTTATGTAAGACACGTATAATAAAGATTGGCATTTTATTAATTAATGAAAATATTACAAATACATGTACATATACCATATCCATAAGTTGGGTATAGGGCATATCCCTAACAATCTCCCACTTGCACTATAGCCAACTAGTATGAATCTGGACACGATACTCTCGGGTGTGCCTATCATGTGTTTTTGTTGAGTCAGCCCTTTAGTAGAGAATCTGCAAGATTATCTTCTGTGGGTATTTTCTCTATAATAATTTCTTTTCTCTCAACAATCTCCCTAATGAGATGAAATCGCCTGAGTACATGCTTGGATTTCTGGTGGGACGTTGGTTCCTTTGATTGAGCAATGGTTCCCGTGTTGTCACAATACATCGTGATGCCATTCTTTATCGCAGGAAGCACTTCCAGTTTCGTGATAAACTTCTTTATCCATACTGCTTCTTTAGCTGCCTTAGATGCTGCAATATCCTCGGTTTCAGTGGTGGAGTCTGCTGTAGTTGACTGCTTTGAGGTTTTCCAACTGACAGCACCGCCATTCAAAGTAAACAGATATCCTGTTTGTGATCTGCTGTCATCCTTGTCGGTTTGAAAGATTGCATCACAATAACCAATGACTTTCATCTCAGAACAATATCCGTATGTCAAAAACACATCCTTAGTTCTTCTCAGATACTTGGGGATTGTTTTGACAGCTGCCCAGTGTTGCTCACCAGGATTTTCCTGATACCTGCTCGTTATGCTAAGAGCATAAGAGACATCAGGTCTTGTACATAACATGGCGTACATGATCGATCCTATTGCTGAAGCATAAGGGATCCTACTCATACGCTCTCTATCTGAATGAGTATGTGGACATTGCTTCTTAGATAATTTGATTCCATGACAAGTAGGTAAATTACCTCTTTTGGAATCTTATTTTGAATCTTTTCAAAATTTTATCTATGTACGTAGATTGAGAAAGTCCTAACAACCTATTAGATCTCTCACGGTAGATCTTAATGCCGAGGATATAGGCTGCTTCTCCCAAATCTTTCATGGAGAAATTATGAGATAACCATTGCTTGGTGGCTTGCATAATGGGAATATCATTCCCGATGATTAATATGTCATCGACATATAATACAAGAAATACAACAGCACTCCCACTACTTTTCCTGTAAACACAAGGCTCGTCTACATTTTTGATGAAGTCAAATTCTTTGATTGTCTCATCAAATCGTATATTCCAACTTCTGAAGGCTTGCTTGAGTCCATAAATGGATCGTTTAAGCTTGCATACTTTATTATAATCATTCTTAGATGCAAAACCCCAAGGTTGTGTCATATAGACTTCCTCTAGGAGGTTCCCATTAAGGAAAGCTATTTTGACATCCATCTGCAAAATCTCATAATCAAAGTGTTCAGCTAGTGCCAGTAAAATTCGAATGGACTTTATCATTGCAACAGGAGAAAGGTTTCCTCATAGTCAATTCCTTGGATTTGTCTATAACCTTTCGCCACCAACCTAGCCTTATAGGTTTGGATGTTGCCTTCTGCATCAGTTTTACGCTTGTAAATCCACTTGCAGCCTATGGGTTTTATCCCTTCAGGTGCATCTACCAAGTCCCAGACTTGATTCTGATACATAGAGTCTATTTCGGATTTCATGGCCTCAAGCCACTTGACTGAATCAATGTCACGCATTGCTTCGTCATAACTGGTGGGATCGTCATTATCAATGACCTGATCATGTTCCTCATCAGTATGGAAACCATATCTTTCAGGCTCATGTCTTTCCCTACCAGACCTTCTGATTTCATAACCTTGTGGTTGTTCCGTCGCTGCCCTTTTGAGGGGCATGGGGTTTAGTTCTATGTTAGTTTGTTCTTCTCGTACCTCATTGAGGTCAAGTATACTCCCACTATATTTCTTAAGAATGAATTCATTCTCTAGAAATTTAGAATTTCGTGAGACAAATGTTTTTTGTTCATTTGGGACGTAGAACACGTATGCTCTTGAGTTCAAGGCATATCCTACAAACTTACATTTAACTGCCCTATCATCCAATTTGTTAGTTTGTGTGAGCTTGACATATGTGTCACATCCCCAAACTCTTAGATAACTAAGACTACGGCGTTTCACAGACCATAACGCATATGGTGTTTGACTAACAGTCTTGGAAGGAACTTGGTTTAGTAGTAGTGTTGCAGTTTCTAAAACAAGACCCCAAAATGAAAGAGGTAGATCCGTGTCTGGCATCATTGATCGGACCATATAAATAATGTCCAATTTCTCATTTCAGAGACCCCATTATGCTGTGGAGTTCCCGGAGGAGTCCATTGGGAAACAATGCCATTTTCTCTCAAGTAATCTTGAAATTCGTTACTTAAGTATTCACCACATCGGTCAGACCTTAGTGACTTAATACTTTTATTAAGTTGGTTTTCTACTTCAGCTTTGAAGTCTTTGAATTTCTCAAAGGCTTCAGATTTGTACCGCATAAGGTACAAATACCCATATCGCGAGTGATCGTCGATAAAGGTAATGAAGTAGGAGAATCCATCTCTAGCGGTGACTGACATTGGTCCGCATACATCAGATTGTATGAGTTCTAATGTCTCTATTGCACGCTGTTATTTACCTTTGAAAGGTAATTTGGTCATTTTACTAAGTAAACAAGACTCACAAGTTCCATAAGGTTAATATTTGAAGGGTCTGAAATACCAATCCTTATGTAGCTTAGTTAATCTTGTTTCATTGATATGACCTAATCGATTGTGCCATAGAAGTGATTCATTGAGATTATTCGAGTTAACGTTGTATATATTAGAGGTTGAACATTCTTTATTAGTTCGTAAGACATAGATACCATTATTCAAAATACCATCTCCATATTTTATTTCATTGAAATAAATAGAACATTCATTACAACTTATTAGGCATGAAAAGCCTTTATTACATAAAGAAGAAATTGAAATGATGTTCTTTACTAGAGAAGGTACATAAACACAATCTTCTAAGTCTAAAACTAAACCATTCGGCAAGACTAATGAATAAGTCCCCACACACAATGCAGCCAGTTTTGCTCCATTACCCATGCGTAAGTCAACCTCCCCATGACGGAGTCTCCTACTGTTTCTCAGGCCCAGCATATTGTTACACAAGTGAGTCCCACAACCGGTGTCAAGCACCCAAGTAGAAGGTTCAGAGTTTTGAGAATATAGTTCAATCATATACAACATACCTGAAGCATGGGCTTCTTGGCCTCTTCGGCTTCCCTAGCTTCCTTGGCTTTCAAGGATCTGTAGTCTTTCTTCCAATGAGCCTTCTTTCCACAAAAGAAACATTTCCATTTTTCCTTTTTCTTCTCCACCTTACCATTGGGCTTTAGGTGATTGGAGCCTTGGCCTTGGCCTTATTTTTCTTTGGGCCTCGTGGCTTCAGGTCTGTACCCGTAAGCATGACGGAGGTTTTAAGCTCCGGTTTCAAGTCCTTCTCTGCTTGCTTTATCAGATTGTGCAATTCTGCTAAAGTAGCTTCTTTATCAGACAGATGAAACTGGATAATAAAGTTAGAGAATTCTTTTGGTAAGGACTGAAGAATTAGATCCTAACATATCTCATGATCCATGATGAACCCGAGGTTGGCAAATTTTTCAATGTGGCCAATCATCTTAAGCACATGTCCACTAACAGATCATTCCTAATACCTTTTTTCGAATAAGGCACATGACACTTGGAATCTCACGGTATGAACAGAAGTTGCATACAACTCTTTCAAGTGAAAGATGATGGTTTGAGCATCCATATCTTCATGAGCTTTCTGAAGTTCGTCCGACATAGAGCTAAGCATTATGCAAACTGCTTGCTCATCATCATCGACGTGTTTCTTCCAAGCATCGAATGTATTTTGGTCAACATCTTCTGCGGGTTCAGGGGGAAATGGTCTTTCAAGAACATATAATATCTTTTCTCGTTGTAAGACAATTTTAAGGTTTCTAAACCAGTCATTGTAGCTGTCCCCTTTGAGCTTATGCCCATCAAGGATGGAACAGAGTGATACTCTGTTTGCCATTTGAATGTTTGTGAAATATTTTAACCCACTTGTTAAGAGAGAATTATAAAATTAGGAATATATTTTCATTAATGTTTCATAATAACATGGGCTTTTAATATTATGAATTTGCTCCCACTCAATTGTTTTAAAATTTTAAGCAAATCGCATCAACCCCAATATGATGGATTTCTTATGGGCAAGGATCCCATTATCATCATTTCATAACTCTGACTAGGGCCGGTCGTTATAAAATACGATAATTAGGTAGGTTCTCAGCCAATTTATGATATAAATCACAATTCCTTAATCATTGGGTTGCGCAATCAAACATGCCATAGCTTATGCTAGTCCTTGTGGACACCCAATCTTTGCCACTAAGTTATAAGACAACGCCTAACGGTCGCTTCATCTTATGACTAAGAAAAGTCAAACCATTGTCAATAGTATGATTTTAGGGACAAATTAGTATTGGTCAGTCTGGTAAAGCCTAGTCCTGCCACTATGGTTTAAGCCCTTTGGGTCTATACTTTACAATGTGAGGCAAATTTTAGACTTAAATTATTATTGATGATTTTAGCATGTTTGAGTGAATAACTGTCAAATGGATTCCTCCATTGAAAATTCCCCGTAGGGAGGGTGGAGCGAACTCTCTTAAATACCCTTACCTCTTAGGCTCTTATCGCCTTAGTGACAGGAATAAACAATAGATCCTCCAAATTAGTCCAGCACTTTAAATATGCTTTAAGGTAAGCTTTGAGTAAATGATTATCTAGATGTCTTCACAGGTTTTCCTTTTGGCTATAAAAAGGTAGTGAGTGAAGGAAAACACCAAATCATTATCTAACTCTAGTAATACCTTTGGTTAAATAACTTTAGTTTAGAAAGTTTTATTAACGCCTTGGTCCCAACCCACTTGTATCTTTTATAATGTCTTTTATTATAAACAAGCGATTTATATTTATTAGCTTTAAAGGTAATAAATATATAAGTTCATCACGAAATAATTACTTAGCTAAAGGATAAGCAATACATTCTCTATTTCTTAGAAAGTCTCTAGATGCTTGCACCCTAAAATAATCATGACAATTCTAATCATACATAGAATCATCAAGCATATGAGTTTTAATATGTTGGAATTATTTTAGGCATTAGATAACTTTGATTAATATTTAATTATGATATTGCATTTTATTTTATTAAAATAAATTTACTATTCACATTTTCTGCAGACGCATGAACTTTAAATACCATTTCATAATTCAACTCTTAACCAAACCATGTAAAACTTGTCCCTAAAATTAATTTCAGGGTGTTAGCTTTCCAACGAGCTTTTAAACACCCAATTTCGAGTTCAAATGAGTGAGCACTAATCAAAAAAGAAATGGCGCGCTGATACCACTGTTAGGAAGCGGCCGCGAGTGCGCAGCGGAAAAATAAATAATTAAAATTATGATGCCGCTTTCCCTTTGCCCAAGATCCATTTGTTTTGATTATTCTACAAGCCTAGGCATGTTACTATATATTCTAAGCATAAAACTCATAAAACATGCAAAGAACATAAACGTAAACATGCTAACTATCATAAGAACTCTAATTAAAATAAAGAAAGAAAAAGACTTACTTGAACCGTAGACTCCTCCAGTCCTCCCTCCAATCTACAAGCTTTTCTCGATCTCAACAAGCTCTTCCATGTTCCAAAGAGCCACCCAAGTGTGTGGCCTCCAAAGATGCACACACCAAAGCCAAAACTCAACGGCTAGACTACGCCTTGAGTGCCCGGGTATTTTTCCCTTGGTGCTAACCTAGGAAAATACCTCAAAACTTTTAACTCGAGGTTCCTCTAGTCAATTAGACTTAAGGATCCTCAAAATCAGTGGCTTACTCTTAAAAATTTAGAGTTTATCACTTATATAAACCCAAGATTTGAAAGGTTTGGTGCAAAAAGTTGTGAAGAATTCTTTGGGTTTATATAGTGCTCCAAAGAAAACAAAATTAATTAAGAATCCGATGTGAGATAAAAGCCAATTTAATCTTAGCCATTGGATCTTAATTTAGTGGTTTAATGAGATTATAAAACCCTAATAAGAGTTTGGGCCGAATTGGAATTCAAAACAAATAACAAAATTAAATAATAAAAAAATTTACAATTCACACGGTACTATTCATGCATTACTATTCATGTGAATATTAATTTTTTTAATCTATTTATTCCAATTCCCAAAGTGCCCCTATCGTCATTCACCAATCCCTAAGCCACTATGGAACCTTATAAATGATCTGTTCAATAATTAAACACATTGAACCATTTATGAACAATTCCTACAGCAATCATATATGCTGTTAAATATGTATTGTGTACTATTAACCATTGATTTCGACTTTGTTGTGTGTGGCCTTTTGGGTTCCCCTCAAGTTGGACATGAAATGAATCGTGATAATTTAATCGAACATAAATTATCCTCCGATCAGATGGTCGTTCAATTTCAATGACCAAGGTTGACATCTAGCAACATGCCAATGCCCCCAAATGAGAAGGACAGATATATATACCCATTCTGTATGCGATTTACATATGATACGGTCCATCACCTCACTGTATCCCCACCTATTGACCTAGGGTACGGAAAGTGTCTACCCATATGGTCAAAGGATGATGTTGATAGTGTCATGCATCGTGCTAACACAAGAATCTCACATGATTCTTCCGATGTGGCCACAGTCTCAAGCACTGATCACACATATCAACCCGTGAACTGGAATACTACTCTTATAAGAAAATATTATCCGAGAGAGTGTCAATTCTCTGTTGTATCTTTACAAACTTCATGTGTTTCAAGAAATGACCCAATCATACCCTTATGACCGGATCTTTTGAACCGGGGAAGGAGAATGTCAAAGTTATTTTATCCACATATAAGATTGTAAAAACCTCAAGTCTAAGGACTAGTCATATTATCGATACATGAAAGTTCTCACAGACACATGGGATAAACACTCCATATGAAAAATTTCAGCGGTCAGTTCGATGCACACGAGCAACTCATGCATCCATATGATACACCAAGTAGACGGATCTCCGCTAGTAGCCTATGAGATCGGCTACCCCACTTAAGGGCGGATCATATCATCATGCTAGTCTCTCCGCTTTGTGAACGCCCAAATTATTCATAAAACTATGACTAAGAACATTTAAGAGTAATGATTCTCATAAGGCGTGGAAGCCATCGTCTTATTACTCTAAGGGCTTTATTACATTGTTGATGATTTATATAAGTTATGTAAGACACGTCTAATAAAGATTGTCATTTTATTAATTAAATTAAGAAAGAAACAGAACTGAAAAAGGTAAAAAAGAAAAAAAAAACAGAATTATAAAAGAAAAAAGAAATACAAATGTAAAAGAAAGAATCATAAATAAAGAAAATGGAAAAACAGAAAAAAGATGAAGAAAAAAACAGATTTGAATAAAAAAAGTAAAAAAAACTAACAAAAAAACTATAAAACCATGATACACGCGCCTCGTCGCGCCTCGCACCTCGCTGCGCCTCACGTCGCCTCACTGGAGTCGCCTCACCTCGACCAGTATGATGAGCATCGGCGATCACCTCGTGCGCCTCTCACCTCGAGGCGCGCCTCAGTGCGCCTCTAACAACACTGGTAACGCCCCAAGACCACCAGTTTCAGGGCAGGTATGGCATGCTTTGGGGGACGATGATACGTAACGCCCCAATGTCATGAGTTTGCATATCTGGCTCTAGGGAGTATGGGGGGACGGCGATATGTAACGCCCCCATGCGTCAGTTTTTCAGTAGACACTCAGATACCAGTGTTTCAGAAAAAGGAGATTCGAAATACCAGATTTTCATAAAACAGTTTTCAGAGATCAGATTTTAGAAACAGTTCCAGAAACCAAAGATTCAAAGCATGTTTTTGGAAAGACAATTTTTATAAGAGATTTTCAACTAAAGTTTCAGAAAAAGGGTTTTCAGAAAAAATAGTTTTTCAGACAAGATTTTCAAGAAAAGTATTTTAAGAGCATGGCATGCTAGAGTAGAGTGTAATTTAGAAATTATGCATATGAATCAAATATTATGGATATCATTTGAATTGCATGTAGTTGGCATTAATGCATAATGGCATGATTGCATCGATGCATATATGTGATTAATATTTATGTGTGTGTAGCATGTTTATGTAAAAAGAAATATTTTGTAAAACATTGGTGCATGATAGAATGATTACATATTCATGGATACATGATTGATGATAGTGTATTGAATGTTTGAGATAGAAAGAATATTTTATTAATACCGATTTGATGATATTTCAAGGTAGTGAAAGAAAGAAAGTTATAATAACTAATTGAACTAGATTTATAAAGAGTGCATAGAAATTAAATAGAAATCAGAGTAGCGCAGTGAAAGCGAGGTGGAAGTTGATAAGATAGATAGTAATGTAAAAACTTAATGTATTTTACTATAGATATTTGATAGTGGAAATTGTAAACATGATTTAAAGTATATGTGTGGTCAGATAAAGAGGATTAATAATGAAGTAACATGTTTGCTAAACGTATTGGGGTCAAATAATAAGATTAGACTTAATTTTATATTTGCATGGCCACATAGACAGCTAGGTTTATACAGAAACAGGATTCAGACTTTGCATGTGTCTGATGCTCAAGGAATGAGCATAATTACTAACTGAGTCTTATGACTCATTACCCAACAGTGTTTGAGTTTTGCAGGTTGGTGACCTGATCGGTCGATCAGAGACACCAGAGCTTGAGGAGCCGGATAGCAGCGTTGCAGTCAGCCAGTCACCAGATCTTGGGGGGATGAGAGTCAAGTTGTTTATGAGTCTAGTTGTAAAGGATTTGTATTGTATAAGGTTAAGTTTTGTAAAAGTTTTTGTTTATTCGTATTTTCGGACACGGAGCCCAATTATATTTGTCTGAGATCATTATTCTAGTGTTGTGTTATGTGTCTGGGCCCTGTAGGTTGTCTGAGGTGCTGGACTTTGATTCAGGTTGCATGCCTTTTACCAAAGGTCATGCCGATTTTTCGTCAAAGTCAGAGGCTTATGGAGTCGGGATTAGCCTGTCTCTTGCCGGTAGCATCCTGGCTTAGGCGGGATGTTACAGTAACGCCTCATACATCAAGTTTTTCAAACAGTGATAGATTTCAGAAAGAGTTTTCAGATTTCAGTTACAGTTACAGTTACAGTTACAGTTACAGTTACAATTAAAGTTTTCAAAAGAGCTTTTAAAAAAGAAAGTTTCAAGAAATAGCAGTTTTATAAGAGATTTTTAGAAAGAAGCTCAGAGTTTTAAAACAGAAACCAGTTTCCTTAAAAAGATATTCTATGAGCTTTCAGTTTTAGAACCAAATATTTTTATAACAGTTTTTAGTTTTCTTCCACTCACTTAGATTGTATAGCGATCTAACCCCCCACTCTCAGTGTTTGTTTTGCAGGTATTCCAGGACGACAAGCTCGAAGGGACGGATACTGATGGTAGTCACTAGTGGGTCTGAGTCCACCAGTCGAGTCAGAAGTAGAATAAGAGTCCTGTCTGAGTCAAGTAAAAGTCTTTTATTAGTATTTGAGATATGTGTCTTTATGTATAAAGTTATTAAAGTTAAATTGTATGCCAAGTTGTAAGATTGGGCCACGGTCCCATATATATATATGATATATATTTATTTAAAGTAAAGCGTATAGTTGTATGGTATATCAGAGTCAGAGGCTTATGGGGTTAGTGCGATCTATCCCATGCCGGTGACATCTCCCAGATCGGGGATGTTACAAAGATGGTATCAGAGCATGGTCTAGGGAGTCAGTGACTGCAGTGGGTAGAGTGTTGGGGTCTTGTATACTTAGTATGTCCGGGATACTAGTATGCAGGGCATTACCTCTCCAGTATCTGATCCTCGAGTACGTCATCAATCTCCCCAGACAGATTAGTAAATATTCCTAAGTCATCTGAATCCTTTCTGCTTACTCTAGTTAAGAATCATTTCGTAATCATTCTAGATTGCTCCTCGAAGTTCATTACAAGCTAGAGAATTAGATAGTAAGTTCGAAAGAAAGTTGTTCAACAAAAGTAAAAAGTGAAAGAAAAAGCTAAGAAGAGAAGTAAGGAAAATGTAAGAATGATTAAGCAGTCAGAAGTAAGAAAAGATAAAGATACAAGATCAGATCAGAAAGAAAGAATAGGAACTTATATTAGTCAATGGAATAGAGAAAACCCCAGTAAGTTTTAGAACTGTCTAGAAGATGTAAAATCTCTTCCCTTATCAGAACATTCCTTCAAGCCGAATTAGTAGTCTTCAAATACTCCATATAGATAGTAAAGTCCCATGAGCACCCACCCAGGAAAATATGAGAGAAAGAAAAAGGTAGGAAGCAGAGTAAGGTACATAAGACAGATATCTAAGTAATTGGAAATAAATAGAGATAGAGGAATAGAAACAGATAAGAAATGTCGAAATCTGTAGTAACAAGAATTAAAGATATGAAGTTATGTAATAAAGGAAAATACCAGAGCCTGTAGTAAATAAGAGTGCAACATGACAAGACCATAAATGAATACCGAGTAGATTTAAGCAAAAATTTCTTTCTTTCAATCAGGATTCCTTTACTCCTCAAAAGGTTTGTCCAAGTTGATCCAATAACCCTCGAGTATTTCGCGTAGATAACCAGTTCCCCAAATAACCAAGAATAGTTATAGGGCAGTAGAAGCAAGAAATCAGGTATAGTTATAGAGGTTTCTAATAGATATGAGGTGACATGATAATGCATAGATTCTGAATTCCCAAACCTAGGTACCGACTTACCCAGATCCTCATCCTTCCGTTTTAACCAGTTTAACCAGTTAAGCAAGTTATCTTGATAGAGCCTACCTCATACCCACCTTACATGGGGAATAAACCCTACCAGGACACAGAACACCAGAATAAGGATATCGAAGCCCGTCGAGGCATAAGATGTTTACCCTAGTCCCTACTAGCATAGGCACAAGCGACCATAAGAAATCCGACAAGAGTTCACGAAGGATCTCAGAAGATTGATCACCCAAAAAGAGATTAAGGAAGTTTCGAGGTTATTAGGAAGAGAACCCAGTGTAGCTCAGAAAACAAAACAAGTTAGCACAAGCTCTGCAGCACTAGCAAAAGTCCACAGGATAGACCAATACGGTAGAACCTACGGATCAGCCCACCAGCTAGTAGAAAACCATGGAAGTATAAAAGAACAGATCCGTGAGGTTGGGGATATTTAGGAGTGAAAAAGATACTAGTATAGACCATAAAACAAAGTGCCATAGTTGTGATTGGTGGCAAGAGTAAAGAATAGAGATTAAGGAAATAGCCAGAAGAGCGAACCACCACTAGACTCAGTAGCACGACGTAGAGCCAATGAATAGGATGTGGAGACAATAAGAAGGAAACAGAAGCGTCAAGAGGATTTAGTACGTATAGCGACATAAGAAAAGAAGTTTGGAGACAGCAAGATAAGTAAAGACTTCGAAGGAATCAATAAAGAGTAATGAATCTTAAAACATGGAATAGTTGACCAGGTCCTCATAAAACCAATGACGACCCTCTCTTACAGAAACCTTAATTTTAGAAAACGTGTAACATCTAACCAAATCGTTGTAGAACCTAATTGTAAGGCAAAAATGTGTATCTGTAGATCCTTAGAGAGTGTGTGTACTCAACCTTCTACTTAGCGCCCAATAAAGGAAAAAGAAAGACCAGTAAAGAAGAGTAATTGACAGGTCGGGTGAATTGCGAGAAACTAGACAGCCAAATGGATGAGTTCAAAGAGACTTAGATAATCAGCATGAGCCAGAAGAGTTTGGAGTCACAATAAGTTGAGCTAGTCTAGAGGCCAACATTAAATTAAAGAGTCTTTATGAAGGTAAAGACTTAGAAATACAAAGAAATTAGGGAGAACAACTCTTAGGATTAAAGTGAGTAACTTATAAAGAGACCCATGATAATGAAAATGAGAAATTAGATAGAGAATAATACTCGAACCCAATGTTGGACGATTATGACCCATATCATCACTATTTGTACAGAACATGGCGTTGTTGTACAAATTAACTATGTGACAAAGGAAATTGTTCTTTTATCATTTGTAATTGGATTACCAAGATACATAAATGATAAAAGTCTATATGATTAGTATCGGATTAATAAGATATGAGACAATATTAATCAACTAAGGTTTAATCATTAAATATCCCTAGTCGTAGTATTATCGAGACTGGACTTCGATAATGTGGAATAGACTAGTATTACACTTGTGCGTGTTATGGAAGCGTAACGACATAGTTCTCATATATTTGGGTATTGGATACTCATGCAAGTGTAATAGGAGGTTCTGTTTACCGATGGTACAGAAACAACTTCGCTCTGGATAGACCCCTCGGAATCCCATTGGTAGTATGACTATGTGTCTATGGGAATCCGAATCAGGGTAGGTGTATTTGGTCTTAACCTGAGACTTGCATCGCTAATACTTGCGACAATCAGTATACTTTGGTTTTGGTTGTTCGGGGCTTTAACAGGTTTTGTGTAGGCCTCTTCTAAGTATACTGAGAATTGTAGTGTATTGGGTGTGACGTCAAGATGGAAGTATCACTCCAGTCATATGGAGATGATGATCACGCAGGATACGGAACTAGTACTCTTTAGTACTGCAGTCATCGGGATAATATGACTAGGTCATGATTATCCGATTATAGAGACTAGTTACCAGAGATCCCATATATGCTTCGTATAGGGCAGACACAATTCCAGCCCTAGGCCTAGCATGTGATATCGATACTGGATCGTAATACGCAATACTACGTATACTACGCCTGACGAAGATTACATATTCCTTAAAAGAATATTTCTGGAGAATTGGGTAGGCATGGTGTTTTGCTAGAAGCCAACCATGTCTTGTAAATCGGTAAAAACATGGTATAGGGTACGAACGTATTCGGATAGTCAGATAACCGGATTTACTGCCAATATATCCATGGATCTCATGGGTCGCTTCCCAAAGATTCACCGATGACGTATGACTCACACAGAATTAATCTGGGATTAATTATGATAGAGAGAAAATTTATCTGAGATTAATTACGGCGAGAATTTATCTGGGATAAAATTCTTTTAGAAGAGAGAGAACGATTAATTTGGAATTAATCGATTAAAATAATATATTTGATATATTAAATGAAATTAGATTTCATAACGAAATTAGAATTAGATTTTAATTCGGGCGAACGAATTAATTTAGAATTAATTCGCGAATGACTTTAATAGTAATTTTGCTAGGCATAATTATTTAATTAAATTTGATTTGATTAAGTCGCAACGGAAAATTCGTTAATTCGGAATTAACGAACCCGAGCCCGGATTGTGTTTGCGGGGCCGCTCGGATTTTGAACCAAGTGAGGCCCACACAAGTCACATCACCTAGTCTATCTCATCACTTTTTTTGGTTGATGGAAGTAGTTAGTGGTTGTTAACTTGTTCAACACACAAGTTTGATATGTTGAGTGACATTTACCAAATATTGTATTTGGTATATGACTTTTATTTTTGGAAAATAATTTCACTCAACACACTTATCACTCTCCTTTTCTCTCACCACTGAATTTTCCTCTCTCCCTCTCCATCTACATCTCCAAAAGCCGAGGGTTGCAAAGGAACAAGAAGAAATTATTTGCAAATTTTTCTAAGTGCTAGCACACAAAAGGGTCAACAAAGGTGATAGGGAAACTACTCCTATGAGTTTGGAATTCATTCACCAAAGCTTGGAGCTCAACATACATTCAAGGAAGAGCTTGGAGCACTACACAAAGGAGCAAATTTTTCGTTCTCTACACATCCTATAACCGTTCAAAGTGAGTATATTTCCGCTATACTTCTTTGCGTATTCACTTCATTTTATGCTTAATGATCTTGGATCTTGTTCTTAGAGAACCCAACAATGGTATCAAAGCATATTTTGAGCATGAAATGAACTTAGGGTTTATATACTTGAATATGGGTATTTTTGATTTGAGCATGATTTTATCAAATTGTTTGTTTGAGTATGTTTAGATTATGTTAACTTTTAGTTATGCATGATCAATTGATGAAAAATTAATTGGATTAATTTTCCCCAAAATTCTTAGGCTTGGTCGAATGGTGATGAACCCTAAAGTCCTGGTGATTTTGATTTTTGGAGCGTTGGATGTGTTTAAAATGCATTGATAAATTGATTTGTGATTTAATTGGATTGAAATCAAAATTGATGAAAAATTGCCATATTGTTGTGAGCTATTGGAAGCATGTTGGGATTGATTTTGCTTCAATTTGTGTTGGACATAAGTTGGTTAATTAAAGCATGATTAATTAGTGTAATTGGTGTTTTGGAAATATTAATTTAACTAATTAATTATGGCTAATACACTTTAATTAAATAATTATGATATTTGGAATATTGTGATTAAATAAATTAGGCTTAATTTGGAATTGGGCTATTGTTGTTGTATTTGGGCCTTATGGACTTGGTTGGGCCAAGTTTGGTTTAGGATAATTGGTTGGATCCAATTGGGCCTAAAACCATTTCCATAAAGTCCAAATATGATAATTGGGCCTAATACAACAACAATAGCCCAATTAAATAAATTATGGCAAACGGGGTCACTGGCAGCGTGACTGCCGTATGGACAAGACAGACATGAAGGAAGTGAAGGCGGGGCAAGGCTCCGTCTTCAAGTATGTTTGTCATAAACATATTCCCTACTAGTTTCAAAATTGGATTTTAGATACTGGATGTGGTACATAAGCATATGTATTGATGTGCGGGATCTGCTGATTAACAGGAGACTGGCTTCAGTTGAGATCGACCTATGAGTTGGAAACGGGACGAGAGTCGTTGTTTTAACCGTAGAAACCTAAGTTTTGGAACTGCCCTTTGGGCATGTACTTAAATTAGGAAACTGTTATAATGTACCTAGTTTGACTTGAAACATTATCTCTATATCAAGTATAACTCATTGCGGGTATACCTTTATATTTTAGAACACTAAGTGTTTTATTTATAAAGATGATATTGAGATAAGCACATTAGATGTGAATAACATTATTTATATTTAGAATATAAATTAATCTCATACATATAACATGACAAACAAATAGCTCAAACTGAATTAATCAGATGAGACTTATTTGTGGCATTGTTGTCTAGAACACATTAACAAGACTCGTATATCCAAACTTTCGAAGAGTGGGTACTAGGATGGATTTGATTCTAATTCAAATGATGTCTATGATTCTAGTTTGTTAGGCAAAGTGCCTAAAACACCTTTTACTTGGTAAAAGTGCAAGTGCCACCGATCTGTTAGCCCTCGTTCAAAATGACGTAAGTGGGCCCATATCTAGCTAGGATAGAAGTGGATATGAATACTTCGTAACCTTTACGGATGTGGCATTGCGTTACGATTATGTGTATCTTATGAAACACAAGTCAGAAACTTTTGAGTAATTCAAAGAGTTTCGACACGAAGTAAGAAGACAGACCGGTAAAAGTATTAAAAACATTACGGTCGGACCATAGTGTAAAATACTTAAACATATAAGTTTCAAGATTACTTGAAGGATTATGGTATTCTTTCACAGTGGACTCCTCCAGGAACACCTCAATTTGACGGTGTGTCCGAACAGAGAAATTGAACTTTGTCGGACATAGTAAGGTTAATGGTGAGTCGCTCTGAGCTACGGATTTCCTTCCGAGGATACACATTAAACAGTGCAATACTTATTTTGAATAAGGTTCCCTAAAAATCTATTAGACAGACTTCATATTAGATATGAACAGGAAAGAAACCGGGTTTTCTCATTCCTGAAGATTTGGGAATGATGGGCATATGTTTGGATGATACCAAACAAGAACCCAAATCGGATAAGTGTCTAATTTGTGGGTTGTCCTAGTGAAACCAAAGTATAATACTTATACAACTCATAAGAGAACAATGTATTTGTTGCTCTCCATGCGGTTTCCCTAAGAGGAATACCTATACGCAGTGGTAAGTGGGAGGAAAGTAAAACTCGATGAAAATTGGAGTAATACTGTTCCAGGCTCCGATTCCCTAACGGAACACAAACAGTTCATCAAGGATGAAACTGTACCACAATCTTCGAATACACAAGAACCACGTAAGTTGGAGAGAGTCAGAAAAAAACGTGTGAGGTATAGGTTTCTGATCTCACCTCATGTAGATGTCAATCTTATTGAGGAACACGAACCGGCTACGTATGAGGAAGTGATACAAGGTATCGATTCCTTTTATGGCAAAGTGCCATGAAGTCCGAAATAAATTCCACGTATACTAACCAAGTTTGGACACAAGTTGATGTACCAGAAGGCATAATGCTTATTGGTACTAAATGATTCTTCAATGAAGACATACATGGATGGAAACATACAAATGTATACAGCTAGGCTTATACAGAAAGGGTATCGTCAATGACATAGTGTCGACTCTGACGAAACTTTTTTACCTGTTGCCATGATTAAATCCATTCGGATAATGCTTGCTAATGCTGTATATTTCATTTATGAAATATGGCATATGGACGTCAAAACTGCTTTCCTTAACGGAAACCTTCTGGAGGATGTTTACAACATATTGACGGTTTTGTCTACCAAAACAAGCAAACAAGGTTTGCAAGTTAAATCGATCCATTTATGGATTGAAGCAATCATTGTGCTATTGGAACCAACGTTTTGATAAGATCATAATGGTATATGATTTCATTCAAAATGAATATGATTCTTGTGTATATATGAAGATTAGTGGGACCGCACTGACTATAGTTGTCCTATATAATGATGACATATCATTTCTTGGAAATGATATTCCCAAATTAAATAATCGGTGAAAGCTTGGCTTTCATTAAAATTCTCCATGAAATACTTGGGAGGTGCAACCTTTATTCTATGAATAAGGATCTACTGGGATAAATCTAAGAGTTGTTGGCACTCTCTGAGAACCCGTACATTAAAAAGATGTATGTGACCTGGTGTCTCATAGGCTTTGAGCATATGGAGTCACAATCAGGCCAATCCAGATGATAGTCACTGGATTGATGTTAAGAACATCATTAAGTATCTTAGATGAACTAAGGATGCTTTCTTAAGCTATGGAGAAGAAGAACTTGAAGTGACTGGTTTCACCGTTGTAAGTTTCCAAACCCATAAAAATGACTGTAAGTCGCAATAAGGGTACTACATAGTTTGAATAACAGAACAGTGAGCTGGAAATCTTCCAAGCAAGATATTGTTGCCGAATAAACAACAAAAGCGGAACATTACTACAGTTGAGGCAGCAAAAGAAGCAATTTTGGATCTATATAATCCTAATTGGATTAGGTATAGTTCTGTTAGCAGCTGAGCTGGGATTCAGCACAGGCTAAGAAACCGCGGTCTCATTAATGATCCAAGTATGTACTTCAAATAATTTCAACTGATTCAACGGATCATACATCATGGTGATGTGATGATCGAATAAATCGCATCAGATGATAACCTTGCGAATCCGCTGACGAAAGCTTTTTCTCAGCAAAAGTTTGAACGACCCGTACATAGTTCAGGTGTAGGACACTTGAGTGATTGGCTATAGGCCAAGTGGGATATTGTTGGACGATTATGACCCATAGCATCACTATATGTACAGAACATGGTGTTATTGTACAAATTAACTATGTGACAAAGGAAATTGCTCTTTTATCATTTGTAATTGGATTACCAAGTGACCGGTACGTAATCACACGCGTATAACGCAAGCACACGTATCGTTCAAGTAGTATAAAAAGTATCGATCCCACGAGGACTTAAAACCTTTTGTCATCAATTTATGAAGTTAAATGTTTACAAGTATCTAATGGATTGATTGTTTGATTGGGAGGTGACTTTAAAATTAAAACAAGTAAATAAAATTGCTTGAAAGTAGATTGAAGAAAATTCAAATTTATAAAACTATACAGGGTTGTGAATCCTTCCAATATCTTTTTAAAAGATGAAGTTGTTATTTCATGTCTGTGTAATATATCTGTTTACTAACCTGGAACACTAAATCATGCGAAAGCCTCTGTCGATGGTCAGACGCAAATACCCAGTATAACCCAATTGAACCATATGTCTATGTCAACCAAATTACCTGGATTCATTAAGATTAAGTTCCAATTATGGCTACCCCCGCCCGACAGGTATATGTCTATCCTATAAGGAAATCTATTAAAGGGTTATCTATCCTCAAGGAAGATCGTGGGCTATTAAGTCTAAGGCTGAAACCTAAAATTCCTTTGTCAAGTTTATTTTAGATTTACCAGATCAATCTTATTAATGACCAATTAACAAGACGCATTAAGCTTAAGACTTAATAAATAAACTTTTAAATTACCCAAACTATAAAATAACCCCTTATAAACCGGTGATATTGGATTTCATCACAACTCCAGATAACTGGCTTAGTTACGACACATATTTACGGGTAGTAAGAAAAAATTAAATAAAATAAAAGACATAAAGTAAAATACTGAAAATTAAATACTGGAAATTAAATGCTAAAAAGTAAATGCTGAAAGTAAATTACTGAAAAGTAAATTACTGAAAAGTAAATGCTGAAAAGTAAATTGCTGAAAGTAAATTGCTGAAAAGTAAATAAAGTAAAATTACAATAAAAGAAATGCTGAGGTAAAAATATCCACTTTTATTACTTCTATTTTAGATATCTCCCTTAATATAATATATTAATTTTGCATGATAATTACCAACCAGCCATATAAGCGGTATCAGATTAAGTCAAATTAATAATTAATTACCAACCGACCAATCAGGCGGTATCCAGTTTAGTCAGGTTAAAACCAATTTAAATAATTACCAACCGACCAATATGGCGGTATCCTCGTTAAGTAAGGTTTTAACTAGTTTATATATTATAATTAAGGGAGATTAATCTAAATATTAGTAATAAAAGTTTGACCTTTTACCCCAGCAAATGGGAGTTACCTCCTCATTACTGAAAAGTAAAAACTGAAAATTAAAGAAAGAAAAGTACTGTGCGTAAAAGTAAATTGCGGAAAGTAAAAACTGAAAAGTAAAGAAAAGAAAGTGCGAAATCGGAAATTAATTACTTAAAGTTGTAAATAAACAAACAAGATACAATCTTCTTAGTATTCTTAAGGAATTCCTTAGAAGAAAGTATGAATTTACAAATGAAATGGCTTGGTATTTATAGGCAAAATTTTGTCTCCATCAAATCATCCACCAAATCAATTATTAATTGCTCCACTAATTGCTCCACTAATTGCTCCACCAAATATATTATTAATTGCTCCACTAATTGCTTATCATGTTTGGTGGTGATTTGATAATTTTTATTATTTATTTATTAATTTATTTTTTTCTTTGAAAATGACTTTAATAATTACACACAACACACTATTGGATGGTTCATCAATTTCGGGCATGAAATTTTCATAAATCAAAATTATTTTGTCTTTCAACATTGTAGATCGTTGATTCTTCTTTAATCTGGAACTTGAATCAGCTCAATCCGATATTGGAGTAAAACGTTATGCCCAAAATAGGACAGATGCGCAAAACTGGAATTTCCAAAACTGCACTTCGTTAAAACGCCCTTTCAAGTTTCCAATCTCCAAAATTAATATGTCAAGTCCAATTTTTGCCCTTATTTGACCCACATTTCATCCTAAATGATTTCATTGTGTCCCAATATTATTTTATCTGCAAAATAAACTAAAACACATCAAAACGTTCATCAAATCCGAGAAACTAAACAAAATATTAAGTAAAAGGGGCGGTAAATATTGATATATTTTCCGCTCATCACACCCCCAAACCTAACATTTTGCTAGTCCTCGAGCAAAACAAATAAAAAATTAAACTAAGCCACTTTTGTAGGGATCACGGTTGCATTTAGCGTATGCAACAAACCTTTAAACCCCTAGGTGTCCCTAGTGGACGAGTTATAGTCTCGTGAGGGCTTACAGCAACGATACCAACAAACGTTTTACAAAAGTAAAAAAGATAATAAAACTAATGCACACAAAAGTAAAAAGACGAGAAAAGAGAATAAAGAAGTTAGTGACTAATCAGGTGAAACTTCTACTCCAAGTTAATAGTTGTTTTGTTTCATTCTAAATTACCGAATAAGTAAATTCTCCGATTATTTTTACCATTCTCCATATACACAGTTGACAAAATATTAATCAACTCATTTTTGCCCACAACAGTCACAAGTGTAGTTGATAAGAGAGTAATATTTTTGTCCTAAAGTTTTATCAGAATTCACATCTTTTTGCAGTAATGGAATAATTTTTCTGATTTTTCTGATTTTTGTTTTTGATTTATATACAATATCTTCCATCTATGTAGCGAGTGTTGGGTCGGTGGCTCCCAAACCAGTTGGCTTTAGGGCACCAGGTGTTAAGACACCCCTACGGACTTAATTACTCAGACTTCCGATATATATTTTTTTACAACATCTTTGATCCATGTAGCGAGCTTTGGGCCAGTGACTCCTAAACCAGTTGGCTTTAGGGCACTAGGTGTTAAAACACCCTTACAGACTTAATAACTCGGATCTTAGATTTTTTTTTTCATTGCTTTTTGAGATGCTTTCTCCAATTAAACTAGAGCACTAAATATTATAAACTTTTCAATTACAACTCATGTCTGTATATTACTATGCATATTGATAATACCTGCCAACTGAGCATATGAAGATCCATTTTAGTCAGTATTATGGAGAATTCACAAATTAAATAATTCAAAAGGAAATAAACAAAAATTAACTTGTTCGGAAATAGGTTTGAGATACGTCTCAGGAGTGGAAACTCCTTACCCAACTATCTCTTACCAATTTCACCTTTTTAGTCAAAATAAAAACACAAAACGCAAAATATTTTTGTAATTTTTGAAAATTTTTCAATTTTTTTTTTTGTAATTTTCGAAAAATTTTGGACTAAAAATAAAAACAACACACAAACTAAAAATAATGTATTGATCAACTAATTCTCTCCCCCAAACCTAAATGAGACATTGTCATCAATGTCTTAAACAGTAGAAGAAGAGTGTAGAAGATAGTACCTGGTTAGCTGAAATTCTACAGGAAATTAAAGGTTAATATCCAGATTAATCCGACGCCTCTTACCACGTTCGTCCTCAGACCAATTTATCTTTGAAAGGATAGGGTCAATTTGTGGTTCATAGGCTAAGATTTGGTCAATTAGATCCGGAGCAGTTCTGGCAGTGAAGAGGAGTTCTTTTAAAGGTTTTGACACGAACCCATTTCTCCGGGCATCATCAAGAAACACACAAAGAAAATCATAAAATCCATCAACGTTAAACAGCCCAAGTGGTTTCTGGTGTATGTTCAAGTTCACCCAAGATAACACTATAAAAATTTCCTCCAATGTACCCAAGCCACCTGGCAAAGCAATAAAAGCATCAGCTTGGTTAATCATTTCTACCAGTCGTTCAGACATACCTGGTGTTGGACAATTATGACCCATAGCGTCACTATTTGTACAGATCACGGTGTTGTTGTACAAATTAACTATGTGACAAAGGAGATTGTACTCTCATCATTTGTGATTAGATCACCTTAGATGTATAAATGAAGAGTGGTCCATATGATTAGTTCCTGGATTGAGAATGATATGAGACAGTATCAGTCCACGAAGGATTAATCATTAAATATCCCTAGTCGTAGTATTATCGAGACAGGACATCGATAATGCGGAATAGGCTAGTATTGCACTTGTGCGCGTTGTGAGGGCACAACGACATAGTTCTCATATATATAAGTATATGATACTTATGCAAGTGCGAT
Source organism: Zanthoxylum bungeanum (assembly GCA_019454045.1). NCBI lineage: Eukaryota > Viridiplantae > Streptophyta > Magnoliopsida > Sapindales > Rutaceae > Zanthoxylum > Zanthoxylum bungeanum. The sequence continues at coordinate 70,696 of SKCR01029815.1, forward strand.
AGGAGGTTGTGTTTCACCGATGGTACGGGAAACAGCTTCGCTCTGGATAGACCCCTCGGAATCCCATTGGTATTATGACTATGTGTCTATGGGAGGCCGAAATCAAGGTAGGTGTGTATAGTCTTAACCTGAGACTTGCATCTCTAATACTTACGATAATCGATAGACTTTGGTCTTGGTGGTACAGGGCTTTAACCGGTTCTGCGTACACCACTTCTGGGTTTATCAGAGAGTCGTAGTGTATTGGGTGTGATGTCAAGACGGAAGTATCACTTTAGTCATAGTGGAGATGATGTCACACAGGATACGGTATTAGTGCTCTTAAGTGCTGGCCGGCCATCGGGATATTATGACAAGGTCATGTATATCCGATTATAGAGACTAGTTACCAGACATCCGACATGTGCTTCGGACGGGGCAGACACTTTTCCAGCCCCAGCCCTAGCACGTGACTATCCGATACTGGGCTGATATACACAATACTACGGTATACTACGCTTGATACAGATCTATATATTCCTGTAAGAATATTTCTGGAGAATTGGGTAGGCATGGCGCTTTGCTAGAAGCCAACCTTGTCTTGTAAATCGGTATAAACGTAGTACGAGGTACTTACGTGTTCGGATAGTCCGACGACCGTATTTACTGCCAACATATCCGGAGATCTCATGGGTCGCTTCCCGAAGATTCACCGATAACGTATAACTCGCACTTAATTAATCTGGGATTATTAGAAGAGAGAGAAAATTAATTTGGGATTATCACGGAGATATTTTATCTGGGATAAAATATTAATTAAAGAGAGAGAACGATTAATTTGGAATTAATCGATAAAATAATATATTTGATATATTATTAGAAATTGGATTTCGATGCGGAATTAAAATTGGATTTTAATTCGGGCGAACGAATTAATTTAGAATTAATTCGTTAGCGACGTGAATAGTGATTTCGCTAGGCGTAATCATTTAATTACGACACGACGGAAAATTCGTTAATTTGGAATTAGCGAACCCGAGCCCGGGATTATTTGTGAGCGCATTCGCATTTCGAATTCGAGTGCGGCACGCAAGTTAATTCGAGCGTCAAATTGCTAGTCACATCAAGCGTCAAATCAAATGTCACTTTGAGTGATGTGACAAGTTGTCATTTGATTTGAGTGATTGATGTGGTAGTTGAAAGGCATTTATTGTTTTGCTTTTTGACTTTTTGGTTTTTGGGAAATGAAAAGTGGTAAATGGTTTATTTATTTTTGGAAAATATATAAACCAAAATACTTTTTATTTCTCTCCACACTCTCTCCCTTTTACGCATCTCATATCCCTCTCTTTTCCCTCCTTCTTCTTCACGGTTTGGAACCGTTTCTTCTCCAAAATTTCTGGTTGTGACCGAATCAATGAGAAGCAAGGAAGAAGATGTGGTGCTAGCACACACCTTGGGTTATATTATGGTGATAGGGAAACGGATTTATGAGCTTGGAATTCCTTTTGAACCTTGAAGCTTTGAGCTTCCATGGAGGTCTTCAATGGCCGAATTTTCAAGGAGGAAGACAGCCCAAAACCGAGCATGATAGCAGTCCAAGGAGGCCAAAACCGAGCTTGAACAAGGAGGAAAATGGGTTTTGTTCTTCCTAGCATCAAACCAATCAATGTGAGTATGTATTCCGCCTTATTCCTTTGATGTATTCATGCATTTTTGTGCTTGATTTTCATGATTCTTGGGACCTATATTAGAAACCTACAATGGTATCTTGAGCTTTGATCAAGCATGAAAAAGTTAGGGTTAAAATTGGGTAAACTCGATTTAGGCATGATTTGGTTGAATTGTTTGATGAAGTATGCTTGAATGAGGTTGAATTGAAGTTGTGTATGATCAATTTCATGAAATTGGATTGGATTCAATTTTCCCTAAATTTTGGGCATGACAAATTGGGTAAAATCAATTGAAGCATGATTTGATTAAATTGATTGATTAAGTATGCTTAAATGTTATTGAATTAATGATTGATTGGATCAATTTGAAGAAATTATGTTGGAACAAATTTCCCCAATTTTTTATGTTGGCATAAAGTGACAAATTGGGTAAACTTGATTTTGAGCATATTTTGTGAAATTGGATGAATGAGAATGCTTAAGTATGTTTATTTAATTTAAGATTTATTGGATCAATTTGTTGAAATTGTGTTTGGAACAAATTTCCCCAAATTGCTTATGTTGGCCGAAATTAAAGAACCCTAAATTTCTTGGTGATTTTGTTTGTTTGATCATTGGATGACTTAAAACAATTGGGTAATGTTGTTTTGAAGTTCAATTTGATTGAATTTTGATTTGGAACATTTTTCCCAAATTAAAGTGGCTTGGCCGAATTCAATTGAATTTGAAATTCATTGTGTTTTTTATTTTAATTCATTGGATGAGTTGAATTGATTTGGGAAATGATGATTGTGGATTCAATTGGATTGAAACCGAATCGGATTGGAAAAACCCCTAATTGCCGAGAACAAAAGCATGTAAAATGGGTTTGATTTTGATAAATTGTGTTGGACACTATTTGATATTAAAGTGCATGATTAATTAGGCTAATTGATGTTTTAGAAATGTTAATTGGATAATTAATTGTGTATTACACTTAGGTTAATTAATTATGGAATTTGGAATTTTATAAGTTAATTAATTTGGGCTTATTTTGGAAATTGGGCCTTTAAGGTTGTGATTGGGCTTTTGGGCTTTGTTGTACAAAGTTGAGTTTAGGCCAATTTGGTTGGATCCAATTGGGCCTAAAACCGTATCCATAAACTCCAATTATGACTTAATGGACCTTAATTATTTAATTGGGCCTAATGGGCCAAAATTGATTTCTGGGCTTATGCGGTAACTCCCGGATTGGATTTTGGTTATTCGGTTTGACCCGAGTTGACCAAAAGTCCACGCCTTATAGAAATTAATTAAAAGCCCATTGGACTTTAATTAAATAAACCTTAGATGTTAATCGGACTTTGAGACCCGTTGCGATTAAATTTGGAATTTAAGTCGTAAAGGTTCATTAATAAAAGTGTAATATTTAATTTGGAATTAAATAGTGAATTATAATTAAATGCGTATTAAATTGGATTTAATTATGTAATTTAATTTAATTCAAGAATTCGTACTTTGAGTACTTATTCGCAAAACGAGTTTGACTCGAGCAAAAATCAAATCGTTGTTTGAACATTGGATGATCACTAATTATCAGATTAATTAATTGGATTAGATTGATTGATAACATGCTTGTATGAATACATGGTTGCGATGCATGAATAATGTATATCGGATGGATATTAGTCGGGTGGGGCAATTTTGGAAATTATTGTAATAAATTTGATTTATTAAATTGGACCTGCGAGTCCAGCCTTATCTCCTATTTCTTTGTATTCTCTTCTCACCTATTCCCCTCAATGTAAATGAGGTTTCTTTAGAAGTGTAGTGTAACGGGTAGAAGTAAATACATGTGCTAGCTTTGGAGAGAGAAAATGAGAGAATTGATCTAGGATCAATGTAAAGTATCCATCCGCATATCATTATTATTTTATTTCATATGCGCTTTATTATGTGTTTAGAATGCATGTTTAAGGGTGTATGATGATGAGACCTTAATAAATATAATAAATTGGTAGCCAATTTGCACGCGAAAAACCCTCGCTCAATATCAAGTGTTTTTCCTTCCATTGAGTGATTCTTACTCAAGATCCGAGATTGGCATTGGGTTGTTGGCCAAAGTCAAGCCCTTTGTCCGTCGAAGATGTGTTTGAATCACGAAGGCTTTGTTCCATATCGGTGTCTTGTCCAAGTTGTGGTTTGTTGGCCAAAGTCAAGACCACTTCTTGTCCATCGACATTGATTACGAAGCTTTCCATGGTCAATGGGTCACGCTTGACTGGGATCACTAGGTTTGTTGTGCCAAAGCCAAGGCTTAGTTGATTCAGAGGAAAAAGGTTAGGTAATACATTGGATGTATTGGCATATATAAGATATATGTTTAGGATTTGGATATCCGCCTACTGGATCTAGGAATTGGATGGGATCCAATTGATCTTCGAGATCTACCTAGTTAATTATCATACAATTTGTTGGCCAAAGTCAAGATTGTGTGATATTTAACGGGATCCTAGCCCACTAGGAAACACAGTTTCCCGAGTACTCGACAGAGGGTTAGAGGCTCGCCGAAAAATAGTGGGAGGCAAGAATTGAATTTGCAATACTCGTTCAATTACTCGCCATACGCGCTCAATCACAAATTATTCGTCGTTAGATTAAACTATAGTTGGACTAATATTTAAATTGTTGTTTTAATAAGCAGTTGGACTGTATTATATTTGATTATATATAATTGGATTATATTAATCAATATATTTGAATTAATTAATTTCGATTTACAGTTGATTTTATAATTGGATTATAGTAATCAATGTAATTAAGGTTAATTAATTTAAATTATATTTGATTATATAGTTGGACTATTAATCATTATAATAAATAGTACCACAAATCGTTGATTAAATAGTTGGACTATTAGAATCAAGATATAATTGAAAGATTGACATTTAAAACATAATCGTGGGGAAAATGTGTTTAAATGGTTTAATTTTCAAATTGGGAATAAAGTTTCAGGATGGTCCTGGAAATTAATAGGTTATTTTATTTGATAAAATAATATATTAAGCTTGTAGCGCAAGGCGCACCTTAATTCGATATTCCAGAAACACGAGGCTTGGCCAAAGGCTTCTGGAGTGTTGAAACAGGCAAAGGCAAAATCATTATAATCTTCTGGGAAGATAAATGACATATCCTAAGAAGGAATAGAAGACGAGCAAGGCTCTGACTTCAAATATGATTGTCATAATTATGTTCACAACTAGTATTGAAATTGGATTTTAAATACTTAGTGTGGTACATAAAATATATTGATGTTCAGAATCTGTTTTGAACAGGATACTGACTTCAATAGAGATTTATCTGCGAATTGGAAACAGGACGAAAGTCGATGTTTTTAACCGTAGATACCTAAATTTAGGAACTACCTTCGGGTTAGTACTTAAATTTAGAAACTGTTATAATGTAGATAGTTTGACTAGAAACATTATCTCTATATCGTGTATAACCCACTGCGGGTGTACCTTTATATTCTAGAACACTAAAGTGTTTCATATATAAAGATGATATTGAGATAAACCATTAGATGTGAATAACAGGATTTATATTTTGAATATAAATAATATCTCAAATATATAACATGACAAATAAATAGCTCAAACTGATTTGATCAGTTAAGAAACTTAATTGTGGCATAGTTTTCAGGGACACTGATAAACAAGAATCGTATATCCGCACTTTTGAAGAGCGGATACCAGGACTGATTTGATTCTATTCAAATAAAGTCTACGAATCTAGTCTATTTGGGCAAAGTGCCTAAACACTATTTACTTGGTAAAAGTGTAAATGCCACCGATCTGTTAGCCCTACTTCATAGTGAATCAAGTGGCCAAGTCTAGCTAGGCTAGATATGGATATGAATATTTCGTGACCTATACGGATGTGGCATCGCGTAATGGTTATGAGTATCTTTTGAAGAACACAAATCGGAAACTTTTACAGTTTCGACACGAAATAGATAAACAGATCGGCTAAAGTATTAAACCGTCACGGTAAGACTGTAATGGAAAATACTTAAGCAATAAATTTCTAGTATATATGAAAGAGTATAGTATTCTTTCAAATAAGGACTCCTCCCGGAATACATCAGTTTGACGGTGTGTCCGAACGGATTAACCGAATTTTGTTAGACATAATAAGGTTAATCACGAGTCACTCTGAGCTACCATTTCCTTCAACGGATAAGCTTTAAACAGTGCAAGAACTTATTTTGAATAAGGTTCCATAATAATCTGTTTGACATATATCATATTAGATATGAACGGGAAAGAAACCGGGTTTCTCATTCTTGATAATTTGGGTATGCTAGGCATATGTTTGGATGATACCAAACTAAAACCCAAATAGGATAAGTGCCAAATGTAGGTTATCCTAGGGATACCATAAGTATTATACTTATACACCTCACAAGAAAACAATTAGATTGTTACTCACCATACGGTTTTCCTGAGAGGAATACCGATATGCAGTGGTAAGTGGGAGGATAGTATAACTCGATGGAAATCGGAGTAATACTGTTCAAGGCACTGAATCTTAATGGAACATGAATAGTTCATCCAGGATGAGACTATTACCATTAATCTTCGAATACACAAGAACCGCGTAGGTCGGACAGAGTCAGAAAACAACATGGGGTATGGGTTTCTGATCTAACCTCATAAAGATGTGAATCTTATTGAGGAATACCAACTGACTACGTATGAGGAAGTGATACAAGATATCAACTCCAATTATGGCAAAGTGCCATATAATCCGAAATGGATTCCATGTATGTCAACCAGTTTGGATACTAGTTGATGTACCACAAGGCATTGTGCCTAATGGTACTAAAAGTCTTCTAGGAAGACATACATGGATGGCAACATACCAGCGTATAAAGCTAGGCTTTTAACGGAAAGGTATCGTTATCAACATTGTGTTGATTACGATTCAACCTTTTACCTGTTGCCACAATAAATCCATTTGGATAATGCAGGTTATTCGATCCATGATTGGATTGAAGCAAGCATTAGGTTCTTGGAATTATCGTTTTGATATAATCATAATGGTGTACGATTTAATTCAAAACGAAAATAATTCTTGTGTATATAAGGAGGTTAGTGGGAGCGCACTGACAGTGGTTGTCCTATAAAATAATGATAATACGTCATTTCTTGGAAATGATATTCCCATAAAATAAATATCGGCGAAAGCTTGGCTTTCGAAATACTCTCCTAGAAACCGTACATTGAAAAATATACAAGACCTGGTGTATCATACGCTTTGAGCATATGGATTCACAAACAGGCCAATCCGAGTGATAGTCACTGGATGATTAATGTTAAGAACATCCGTTAGTATCTTAGAGAACTAAGGATGTTGTCTTAGTCTATGGAGAAGGAGAACTTAAAGTGACTGGGGTCACTGTAGCAAGTTTCATATAACCGATAAAGACGACTAAAAGTCGCAAACGATACTATACAGTTTGAATAACGGTACAGTGAGCTGGAAATCTTCCAAGCAAGATATTGTTACCGAATAAACAACAAATGCGGGTTGTTGTTGCAGCTAAAGCAACAATGGAAGTCATTTGGGTCGATACAAATCTTATTAGATTAGATATAGTTCTGTTAGCAGCTGAGCTAGGCGTCAGCACAGGCTAAAGAATTAATGGTCTCATCAACGATCCAGAGACATACTTAGATATTCGTCTGATTCGTTCGGATCATACATCATGGTGATGTGATGATCGAATAAATCGCATCAAGATGATAATCATGCAAATCCGCTGACGAAAGCTTTTCTTAGCAGTTTGAGCCAACCGTACATAGTTCGGGTGTTAGACACTCGAGTGACTGGCTATAGGCCAAGTGGGAGATTGTTGGACAATTATGACCCATAGCGTCACTATTTGTACAGATCACGGTGTCGTTGTACAAATTAACTATGTGACAGAGGAGATTGTACTCTCATCATTTGTGATTAGATCACCTTAGATATATAAATGAAGAGAGGTCCATATGATTAGTTCCTGGATTGAGAATGATATGAGACAGTATCAGTCCACGAAGGATTAATCATTAAATATCCCTAGTCGTAGTATTATCGAGACAGGACATCGATAATGCGGAATAGGCTAGTATTGCACTTGTGCGTGTTGTGAGGGCACAACGGCATAGTTCTCATATATATAAGTATATGATACTTATACAAGTGCGATAGGAGGTTGTGTTTCACCGATGGTACGGGAAACAGCTTCGCTCTAGATAGACCCCTCGGAATCCCATTGGTATTATGACTATGTGTCTATGGGAGGCCGAAATCAAGGTAGGTGTGTATAGTCTTAACCTGAGACTTGCATCGCTAATACTTACGATAATCGATAGACTTTGGTCTTGGTGGTACAGGGCTTTAACCGGTTCTGCGTACACCACTTTTGGGTTTATCAGAGAGTCGTAGTGTATTGGGTGTGATGTCAAGACAGAAGTATCACTTCAGTCATAGTGGAGATGATGTCACGCAGGATACAGTATTAGTGCTCTTAAGTGCTGGCCGGCCATCGGGATATTATGACAAGGTCATGTATATCCGATTATATAGACTAGTTACCAGACATCCGACATGTGCTTCGGACGGGGCAGACACTTATCCAGCCCCAGCCCTAGCACGTGACTATCCGATACTGGGCTGATATACACAATACTACGGTATACTACGCTTGATACAGATCTATATATTCCTGTAAGAATATTTCTGGAGAATGGGTAGGCATGACGCTTTGCTAGAAGCCAACCTTGTCTTGTAAATCGGTATAAACGTAGTACGAGGTACTTACGTGTTCGGATAGTCCGACGACCGTATTTACTGCCAACATATCCGGAGATCTCATGGGTCGCTTCCCGAAGATTCACCGATGACGTATAACTCGCACTTAATTAATCTGGGATTAATTAGAAGAGAGTGAAAATTAATCTGGGATTAATCACGGAGATATTTTATCTGGGATAAAATATTAATTAAAGAGAGAGAACGATTAATTTGGAATTAATCGATAAAATAATATATTTGATATATTATTAGAAATTGGATTTCGACGCGGAATTAAAATTGGATTTTAATTCGGGCGAACGAATTAATTTAGAATTAATTCGTTAGCGACGTGAATAGTGATTTCGCTAGGCGTAATCATTTAATTACGACGCGACGGAAAATTCGTTAATTTGGAATTAGCGAACCCGAGCCCGGGATTATTTGTGAGCGCATTCGCATTTCGAATTCGAGTGTGGCACGCAAGTTAATTCGAGCGTCAAATCGCTAGCCACATCAAGCGTCAAATCAAATGTCACTTTGAGTGATGTGACAAGTTGTCATTTGATTTGAGTGATTGATGTGGTAGTTGAAAGGCATTTATTGTTTTGCTTTTTGACTTTTTGGTTTTTGGGAAATGAAAAGTGGTAAATGGTTTATTTATTTTTGGAAAATATATAAACCAAAATACTTTTTATTTCTCTCCACACTCTCTCCTTTTACGCATCTCCTCTCCCTCTCTTTTCCCTCCTTCTTCTTCACGGTTTGGAACCGTTTCTTCTCCAAAATTTCTGGTTATGACCGAATCAATGAGAAGCAAGGAAGAAGATGTGGTGCTAGCACACACCGGGTTATATTATGGTGATAGGGAAACGAATTTATGAGCTTGGAATTCCTTTTGAACCTTGAAGCTTTGAGCTTCCATGGAGGTCTTCAATGGCCGAATTTTCAAGGAGGAAGACAGCCCAAAACCGAGCATGATAGCAGTCCAAGGAGGCCAAAACCGAGCTTGAACAAGGAGGAAAATGGTTTTGTTCTTCCTAGCATCAAACCAATCAATGTGAGTATGTATTCCGCCTTATTCCTTTGATGTATTCATGCATTTTTGTGCTTGATTTTCATGATTCTTGGGACCTATATTAGAAACCTACACCTGGCGCAATTAGCTCTTCTCCGTTTGATGGTCCAATAATATTTGCTTCTACCAAGGGTTTTGGGATGATTCCCAAAACGTGACTGCCTCATTTCTGTACGGCCTTTGAAACGATTCCCATTAGTCCAAGATTGCCTCCGCCATATACTAAGTGCATATTCCTTGCAGCTAAGACTCGACCCAATTCATGTGATTCCTCTACATATTGTGGCTCAGTACCAACACTATTACCGCAAAACACACATATATTTTCAACTCGTCTTCTTGAAGTGGCTTCCATGTTTTACTCTGGATGTCTTCAAAAGTGCAATGATGAGTTGAATTTATAAAACCTAAAAAGGGTGAGTAATAATAGCACAAGTATCTTCCAAATGACGATTATTAGTTAACAGTAAAATAAATCGTGATAGTCAAAAAGGTCTGGATCCTGTCAGAGAAAATAAAAGAAAAAAACAAAATAATTTACAATTATTAGGAAAAGACAAAGAGATATAATATGTACAAGAAAAGTAGCGGCTTGATTGACGTCTATGTGTCAGGGACAAGCTTCCCATCTAATTTTCTTATAAACTGGCAAACATGATTTTTTGAGTCAGATTCCCAAGACTTAATTGTTGTCTTTCTTTTTGGAATTGTGTATGTAATTTGCGAATGGCTATGTGAACATATCTACTGGGATGCGTCTCAAGAGTGAAGATATTTCATCTAAAGACTCCTTACTGAAGCCATCCCTAATGAATTTAATTTTGTCTTCGCGATTATCAGACACCATTCCTAAAGAACGACAACGGGTATTGCAATTCCAGCGTGCACATTTGTAACAAACACCCATTTGTTTAGCTCTACGTTTCTTTGCATAGGTGCTTCTTCCAAAACCAGGCAGATGTGAAATAAAAGAGTCAGAAGACTCACATACCAATCTGACTCGTACTTCAATTACCCAACGAATGTCATTAGGAACACCATGGATTGTTAGTAATCTCATCCGTTCCAAGCGAGCTTTGTAGACTTTTATCAGAGAGTTTTGAGGGAGAGAAGGAAATTGCTTGTGAAGATTTGTGAGAACTTCTTCCATCCTGAAATGTCTTAATCTGCAAAAACTAAACACACAAAATTTAAATCGCACCAAATCACAATATATACAAAAATTGCATGGGTTGCCTCCCTGCAAGCGCTAAGTTTAAAGTCGTCAGCTAGACGTGACTGCTCGAACATTTATGCTGGATCTGAAAGTGTGACACTTTCTTTTTGTAGCTCAAATGATTCTCCCCAGTAGTGCTTAACACGCTTGTTTTTAACCTTGAAAGTTTTGTTGGAGTCAGGATCATGTATCTCAATGGCTCTGTCCGGTAAAACCTTGGTGATCACAAATGGACCTGACCACCGTGATTTTGGCTTCCATGGGAAGAATTTCACCCTTGATTTGTTTAACAGTACTTTCTGCCCTGGTTCCAGTTGTATGCGCACTAACTTCTCATCTTGTCTTTTCTTGGCCTTTTCTTTGTAAAATTTGGCATCCTCAAAAGGTTGATTGTGAAATTCCTCCAATTCGTTGAGCTGTTGGAAATTTTTTCTCTTTTGTTGCTTGTAGTGCAAGAATTGGCTTTTTCAGTGCACAAGACGCTTTATCTTCAGTCTCCATAGGCAATTGACATGTTTTAAGTTTGTCAGTAGAACTTTGCATTGCATTGGAGTTCTGAATGGTACTGTGTATCACATCAAGTCTGAAACATTCATCCTTCTTTTCATCATCAGGGAAATTCATGGCCTTGAAAACATTGAATGTTACTTCTTGGTCTTGTACTCTCATGGTTAATTCTCTTTTTCTTACATCAATAATGGTTCGACCTGTAGCCAAGAATGGTCTCCCAATGATGATTGGCACGTCTGCGTCTTCCTCCATATCAAGGACAATAAAATCTGCTGGGAAAATGAATTTGTCAACCTTGACCAGCACATCCTCAACTACGCCTCTTGGAAATACGAGCTTTCTATCAGCAAGTTGTAGAGAGACTGAAGTGGGCATTGTTTCTCCAATTTGCAGTTTCCTGAAAATAGAAAAAGGCATCAAGTTAACACTTGCACCTAAATCACATAAAGCCTTACCAAAGTCATGTTCTCCTATGGTGCAAGGTACAGTGAAACTGCCAGGATCTTTCAACTTTGGTGGAAGTTTTCTCTGAATGATGGCGCTGCATTCTTCTGTCAATGTTATTGTCTCGTAATCTCCCAATCTCCGCTTTCGTGAAAGAATGTCTTTCATAAATTTGGCATAGCTGGGCATTTGTTCCAATGCTTCTGCAAATGGAATGTTGATATGCAGCTTTTTGAACACCTCCAGGAAACGAGCAAACTGCTTGTCCATTTTGTTTTTCTGAAGACTTTGAGGAAAAAGTGGAGGTGGAGTGATCTGTTCTTTTTCCTTTGCTTCTTTTTCCTCCATCTGTTGTTTTGTTCCTTTTGGAATATCTTCAATTGTTGCCTTGATTTCAATATCTTTGTTGATTTCAGTACCGCTTTTTAACATGATGGCATGACATTGCTCATTTCCCATGTTCCTCGGATTTGGTTCAATGTTGCTAGGAAGGGTACCTGGCGGTCTGTAACTCTGAGCATTGGCCAGTTGTCCCATTTGATTTTCCAGTGCTTTAATAGAGGCTGAATGGCTTTGATTCAATGCTACTTGATTTTGAACCATAGCTGCTAAAGCATCATATTTTGCTTCTTGCTTCTTCAGCTGGGCCACCACTTCTATTATTCCTGGTTCTTTTTCATGCTCCTTGCCTTTGTTCTGTTGCTGGAATCCGGGTGGTGGGTTGTTCATTTGCCCTGAATTGTTACTCCATGAAAAATTGGGATGATTCCTCCACACTGGGTTGTAGGTGTTGGAATATGGATTATTCCCATGTCTGTTGAATTGTTAATGTAGTTCACTGTTTCTTTATGTTGAATTGGTTCTGGTGCTCCTTCATATGGTGAACTTGTGGTTCCAGCGATGTTCACAACTTGCGTGCTAAGTGTTTCTAGACATTTGTAATCACATCCAGCTTGGAATTTAGTGCTGTGTTGGCTCCAACTTCATAAATTCCTGCAATTCTTTGGATCGTGCTCATTTCTGTTGGCCATAAAGAATTGTTGTTGTCCATTTCTTCAATTAAGTCTCAGGTCTGATCTTCTCCTTTTGCCATCAAAGCTCCTCCAGCAGCAGCATCAATTGTGGTTCTCATTATTCCAGAAAGTCCATTGTAGAAGATTTGGACTTGTAGCCACTTTGCGATCTCATGATGAGGACATTTCTAGAGTAAATCTTTGAATCTTTCCCAAGCTTTGCAAAGGGATTCTGAATCTTGTTGTACAAAAGATGTGATGTCATTCCTCAACTTTACAGTTCTTGCTGGTGTAAAGTACTTTGCAAGGAATTTTGTGGCTAGAGTGTTCCAAGTTGTGATGGAACCTACTGGTAGTGAATGTAGCCAAGCTTTAGCTCTGTCTTTCAGGGAAAATGGAAAAACCCATAGTCTCATTTCTTCTTCAGCTGCTCGGTTGTAATTGAAAGTATCGCAAACTTCCAGGAAGTTGCTGATGTGGGCATTAGGATCTTCAGTTGCATTCCCCCAAAAAACTGTACTGACTGCTGAATCATCTGGATGCATGTTTTGATGTCACCCGCATTTACTGGTAAGAGAGGAAGTACAATACAAGAAATGAGTCCGTAAACCACCGGAATGGTTCTGTCTCGAATGGGAATCGGTGGTGCAATGTTCAAAGGTTCAGGTTCCATGTTAATAATTGCTTCTTGGCCTTCTCGCCTTTCCCTTCTCAACTGTCTGATGGTTCTTTCAATTTCTGGGTCAAGCAATCGGAGTTCAAAGCTTCTGGTTCGTCTCATGTAGTTTCTGAGAACCTGAAACACAAGAAAACAAAAACAATAAGTAAAAAAGAAATTAGATACAAGTAACGTATCTAACCTCAAAATTAATAGCGAAAGATAAATAAGTCCCCGGCAACGGCGCCAAAAACTTGACCGGTGCGTAATCACACGCGTATAACGCAAGCTTACGTATCGTTCAAGTAGTATAAAAAGTATCGATCCCACGAGGACTTAAAACCTTTTGTTATCAATTTATGAAGTTAAATGTTTACAAGTATCTAATGGATTGATTGTTTGATTGGGTGGTGACTTTAAAATTAAAACAAGTAAATAAAACTGCTTGAAAGTAGATTGAATAAAATTCAAATTTATAAGACTATCCAGGGTTGTGAATCCTTCCAATATCTTTTTAAAAGATGAAGTTGTTATTTCATGTCTGTGTAATATATCGGTTTACTAACCTGGAACACTAAATCATGCGAAAGCCTTTGTCGATGGTCAGACGCAAATACCCAGTATAACCCAATTGAACCATATGTCTATGTCAACCAAATTACCTGGATTCATTAAGATTAAGTTCCAATTATGGCTACCCCCGCCCGACAGGTATATGTCTATCCTGTAAGGAAATCTATTAAAGGATTATCTATCCTCAAGGAAGATCGTGGGCTATTAAGTCTAAGGCTGAAACCTAAAATTCCTTTGTCAAGTTTATTTTAGATTTACCAGATCAATCTTATTAATGGCCAATTAACAAGACGCATTAATCTTAAGACTTAATAAATAAACCTTCAAATTATCCAAACTATAAAATAACCCCTTATAAACCGGTGATATTGAATTTCATCACAACCCCAGATAACTGGCTTAGTTACGACACATATTTACGGGTAGTAAGAAAAACTTAAATAAAATAAAAGCCATAAAGTAAAATACTGAAAATTAAATACTGAAAATTAAATGCTAAAAAGTAAATGCTGAAAGTAAATTACTTAAAAGTAAATTGCTGAAAAGTAAATTACTGAAAAGTAAATTGCTGAAAGTAAATTGCTGAAAGTAAATTGCTGAAAAGTAAATTGCTGAAAGTAAATTGCTGAAAAGTAAATAAAGTAAAATTACAATAAAAGAAAATGCTGAGGTAAAAATATCCACTTTTATTACTTATATTTTAGATATCTCCCTTAATATAATATATTAACTTGCATGATATTTACCAACCAGCCATATAGGCGGTATCAGATTAAGTCAAATTAATAATTAATTACCAACCGACCAATCAGGCGGTATCCAGTTTAGTCAGGTTAAAACCAATTTAAATAATTACCAACCGACCAATATGGCGGTATCCTCGTTAAGTCAGGTTTTAACTAGTTTATATATTATAATTAAGGGAGATTAATTTAAATATTAGTAATAAAAGTTTTACCTTTTACCCCAGCAAATGGGAGTTACCTCCTCATTACTGAAAAGTAAAAACTGAAAATTAAAGAAAGAAAAGTACTGTGCGTAAAAGTAAATTGCGGAAAGTAAAAACTGAAAAGTAAAGAAAAGAAAGTGCGAAAGCGGAAATTAATTACTTAAAGTTGTAAATAAACAAACAAGATACAATCTTCTTAGTATTCTTAAGGAATTCCTTAGAAGAAAGTATGAATTTACAAATGAAATGGCTTGGTATTTATAGGAAAAATTTTTGCCTCCACCAAATCAATTATTAATTGCTCCACTAATTGCTCCACCAAATATATTATTAATTGCTCCACTAATTGCTTATCATGTTTGGCGGTGATTTGATAATTTTTATTATTTATTTATTAATGTATTTTTTACTTTGAAAATGATTGAAAATGACTTTAATAATTACACACAACACACTTTCTGGATGGTTCATCAATTTCGGGCATGACATCTTCCGAATTCGAAATTATTTTGTCTTTCAAAGTTGTAGATCTTTGCTTCTTATTTAATCTGGAACTTGAATCAGCTCAATCCGATATCGGAGTAAAGAGTTATGCCTAAAATACGATAGATGCGCAAAACTGGAATTTCCAAAACTGCACTTCGTTGAAACGCTCTTTCAAGTTTCCAATCTCCAAAATTAATATGTCAAGTCCAATTTTTGCCCTTATTTGACCCACATTTCGTCCTAAATGATTTCATTGTGTCACAATATTATTTTATCTGCAAAATAAACTAAAACACATCAAAACGTTCATGAAACCCGAGAAACTAAACAAAATATTAAGTAAAATGGGCGGTAAATATTGATATATTTTCCGCTCATCACAAAGATACATAAATGATAAAAGTCTATATGATTAATACCGGATTAATAAGATATGAGACAATATTGATCCACTAAGGTTTAATCATTAAGTATCAATAGTCGTAGTATTATCGAGACTGGACATCGATAATGCGGAATGTGCGTGTTATGGAAGAGTAACGGCATAGTTCTCATATATTTGGGTATTGGATACTCATGGAAGTGTAATAGGAGGTTCTGTGTACCGATGGTACGGAAACAGCTTCGCTCTGGATAGACCCCTCGGAATCCCATTGGTAGTATGACTATGTGTCTATGGGAATCCGAATCAGGGTAGGTGTATTTGGTCTTAACCTGAGACTTGCATCGCTAATACTTGCGACAATCAGTATACTTTGGTTTTGGTCATCTGGGGCTTTAACAGGTTTCGTGTACGCCTCTTCTGGGTATACTGAGAATCATAGTGTATTGGGTGTGATGTCAAGATGGAAGTATCACTCCAGTCATATGGAGATGATGATCACGCAGGATACGGAACTATTACTCTTTACTACTAGAGTCATCGGGATAATATGACTAGGTAATGATTATCCGATTATAGAGACTAGTTATCAGAGATCCGATGTATGCTTCGTACGGGGCAGACACAATTCCAGCCCTGGGCCTAGCATGTGATATCGATATTGGATCGTAATACGCAATACTACGTATACTACGTCTGACAAAGATTATATATTCCTTAAAAGAATATTTCTGGAGAATTGGGTAGGCACAGTGCTTTGCTAGAAGCCAACAATGTCATGTGAATCGGTAAAAATATGGTACGGGGTACGCATGTATTCGGATAGTCCGATAACCGGATTTACTGCCAACATATCCATAGATCTCCTGGTCGCTTCCCAAAGATTCACCGATGACGTATGACTCGCACAGAATTAATCAGGGATTAATTATGAGAGAGAAAATTAATCTGGGATAAAATTCTTTTAGAAGAGAGAGAACGATTAATTGGAATTAATCGATTAAAATAATATATTCGATATATTAAATGAAATTAGATTTCATAACGGAATTAAAATTAGATTTTAATTCGGGCGAACGAATTAATTTAGAATCAATTCGCGAACGACTTTAATAGTAATTTTACTGGGCAAAATTATTTAAATAAATTTGATTTGATTAAGTCTCAACGGAAAATTCGTTAATTCGGAATTAACGAACCCGAGCCCGGATTATGTTTGCGGGGCTGCTCGAATTTTGAACCAAGTGGGGCCCACACAAGTCATATCACCTAGTCTATCTCATCGCATTTTTGGTTGATGGAAGTAGTTAGTGGTTGTTAACTTGTTCAACACACAAGTTTGATAGGTTGAGTGACATTTACCAAATGTTGTATTTGGTATATGACTTTTATTTTTGGAAAATAATTTCACTCAACACACTTATCACTCTCATTTTCTCTCACCACCGAATTTGCCTCTCTCCCTCTCCATCTCCAAAAGCCGAGAGTTGCAAAGGAACAAGAAGAAATTTGTTGCAAATTTTTCTAAGTGCTAGCATACAAAGGGTCAACAAAGGTGATAGGAAACTACTCCCATGAGTTTGGAATTCATTCACCAAAGCTCGGAGCTAAACATACATTCAAGGATGAGCTTGGAGCACTACACAAATTAGCAAATTTTTTGTTCTCTACACATCCTATAACCGTTCAAAGTGAGTATATTTCTGCTATACTTCTTTGCGTATTCACATGATTTTATGCTTAATGATCTTGGATCTTGTTCTTAGAGAACCCAACACCCAAGGTTTAATAAGAAGATGCCTTGAGCTATCAAAGATGAGGGACTTTCCAGGGAAGTAAAGATATAAGGAATTCAAGGAACTGAGATGAGAAGGGAAAGGCTAGATGAAAAGTAATACCTGAACTGGAGGTTTAGTAAAAGATGTTATAGATTTACGAGGTTGAAAGAGAATTTTCAGGAGAATATAGATCTAAGAAGTTCAAGGAATTGAGATAAGAAAGAAACTTATGTAGCAACGTAAGTTTATTAAGGAGGAATAACAAGAGAGTGTAGCAACACTTATAGAGAGAAAGTAAAGACTTTAGAAGGCCAAACAACATAGATAAGATAAGAAAAGTACCGAAGCAGTACGAGGGAGTTCTTAAAGAGCATGATCTTAGAAAAACTTCTGAAGAGAGGCAGTAAGTGTTAGTGTCCTAGACATGCCCAAGGATCTCTACAACATGATTTTGTTGTGTGAATATTCAAAGAAGTTGCGGAAATATACTTACAATGAATGGATGAGAATTTAAAATTCTTTGATGTATGTTGAGAGCTCCAAGCTTTGAGTTGTTTTCCAAACTCAAGGATGAGTTTCCCTTGTTGGACAATTATGACCAATAGCGTCACTATTTGTACATATCACGGTGTTGTTGTACAAATTAACTATGTGACAAAGGAGATTGCACTCTTATCATTTGTGATTAGATCACCAAGATATATAAATGATAGGAGGTCCCTGTGATTTGTTCCTAGATTGAGAATGATATGAGACAGTATCAGTCCAAGAAAGATAAATCATTAAATATCCCTAGTCAGAGTATTATCGAGATTGGACATCGATGAATACGTAAAAGACTAGTATTACACTTGTGCGCATTGTGAGGGCACAACGACATAGTTCTCATATATTTGGGTATAGGATACTCATGCAAGTGTAATAGGAGGTTGTGTTTTACCGATGGTACAGGAAACAGCTTCGCTCTGGATAGACCCCCTCGGAATTCCATTGGTTGTATGACTATGTGTCTATGGAAGTCCGAAATCAGGATAGGTGTATTTGGTCTTAACCTGAGACTTGCACCGCTAATACTTATGACAATCAATATACTTTGGTTTTGGTCTTCCAGGGCTTTAACCGGTTTCTGTGTACGCCTCTTCTGGGTATATCGAGAATCGTAGTGTGTTGGGTGTGATGTCAAGACGGAAGTGTCACTCCAGTCATATGGAGTTTATGATCGCGCAAGGATACAGAACTGGTTCTCTTAAAAGGTTGCAACCGTCGGGATAATATGACTTGGTCATGATTATCCGATAATAAAGAGACTAGTTGCTTGTCATCCGATATATGCTTCGTACGGGGAAGACACTGTACCAGCCCCAGGCCTTGCATGTGATCATCCGATACTGGATCGAAATATGCAATATTACGTATACTACGCCTGATATAGATCCTTTATTCCTGTAAGGATATTTCTGGAGAATTGGGTAGGCATGGCGCTTTGCTAGAAGCCAACCTTGTCTTGTAAATCGGTATAGACGTAGTACTTGGTACTTACGTGTTCAGATAGTCCGACGATCGAATTTACTGCCAACATATCCGGGGATCTCATGGGTCGCTTCCCGAAGATTCACTGATGACGTATGACTCGCACTTTTAATTAATATGGGATAATAAGATGAGAGAGAAAATTAATCTGGGATTAATTGCGGAGATATTTTATCTGGGATAAAATATCATTTAAAGAGAGAGAACGATTAATTTGGAATTAATCGATAAAATTAATATATTCGATATATTAAACGAAATTGGATTTCGACGCGGGATTAAAATTAGATTTAATTCGGGCGAACGAGTTAATTTAGAATTAATTCATTAGTGATGTGAATATTGATTTCGCTAGGCGTAATCATTTAATTACGTCGCAACGGGAAATTCATTAATTTATAATTAACAAACCCGAGCCCGAGATTTTTTGCGAACGCATTCGCATTTCGAATTCGAGTGCGGCACGCAAGTCAAATCAAGCATCAAATCATTAGTCGCATCAAGCGTCAAATCACTTGTCACTTTGAGTGATATGACTTGACAACTTGATTGATAGATGTGACTTGATGGGAGTTGTTGAAAAGCTTTTAAAATCTTGAGTGACATATATTATTATTATATGTTTGGTATATGTTAAATTGATTTTAGAAATCAATTACACTTAACACATTTTTCAACTCTTCTCTCTCTCCATTCTCTTCCTCATTCACGCCCATGGAGGGCTATTTTCTTCTGGTCTTGGCAGTGAACTGCCGTGAGTCATGAAGGAAAAGGGAAGCAAGTGTGATGGTTTTTGTGGCAAAAATCAAGAGAGCTAGCACTCCGAGAGACATGCGAAGGTGATAGGGAAGTCCACCCATGAGCCATGAATCATTCAACGAAGCTTGGAGCTTGATTCTTGAAGCTCAAAACCGAAAACAGTGGACTGCACAACCAGCTCACTGCCGAGTGCACAAGGAGCAGAAAATGGAATTTTTGTTGCCTCCCGCGTTGCTCAACCGATCGATGTGAGTATTCCGTGACTTTCTCGATTGTTTTCACACATGTTCATGCTTGTTTATTGATCCTTGGGACCTTAGCAAACTCCAACAATTGGTATCAGAGCAAGGAAAAGCATGAAAACCTTTAGGGCTTAAAATTTGGGTAAACTTGATTTTGAGCATGGTTAATGAAATTGGATGAATTAGTATGCTTAAATGTGTTTGAATTGAGGATTGATTGGATCAATTTGTTGAAATTGTGTTTGGAACAAATTTCCCCAATTTTTTGGTGTTGGCTTAATATATGCCCTATTTTGTCTTGGTGATTTTTTGATTTTTGATCATTGGATGTGTTGGAAATCATTCGGGATGTTGATTTAATGTCGATTGTGGAATTAATTGGATTGAATTCGAATCGGACATAAAATCCCCAATATTGCCGAGACATAAAGAAGCATGAATGGGTTTGATTTTTGATCAAAATGTGTTTGACACTAATTGATGTAATTGAGCATGATTAATTAGGCTAATTGATGTTTTAGAAATGTTAATTGGGTAATTAATTATGTAATACACTTTGGTTAATTAAATATGAAATTTGGAATTTATTGTGTTTAATTAATTGGGCCTTAAATTGGATTTGGGCTTGTAGTGTTGTAATTGGGCTTATTGGGCTTAGTTGTACTAAGTTGGGTTTAGGAAAAATTGGTTGGATCCAATTAGGCCCAAAACCGCTTCCATAAAGCCCAAATGCGACTAATGGACCTTGAAAGTTTAATTGGGCCTAATGGGCCAAAATTGATTTATGGGCTTATGGGGTAACTCTCGGATTGGACTTTGGTTATCGGTTTGACCCGAGTTGACCAAAAGTTCACGCCTCAAGAAATTAATTAAAAGCCCATTGGACTTTTATTAAATTGACGTTGGACGTTAATCGGGCTTCGAGACCCGTAACGATTAAATTTGGAATTTAAGTCGTAAAGGTTCGTTATTAAAGTTAATTTGGAATTAAATAATGAATTAGAATTAAATACAAATTGAATTGGATTTAATTATGTAGTTTAATTTAATTCAAGAATTCGTACTTTGAGTACTTATTCGCAAAACGAGTTTGACTCGAGCAAAATCAAATCGTTGTTTGAACATTTGATGATCACTAATTATCAGATTAATTATCAGACGTAGGTCTGATCTAAATAGATCAGTGACGTGACTGCCATATAAGTGTAGAAGATGTCTCATGTGTTAGACAGTTATGACCCATAGCGTCACTATTTTGTAAATGATATTGTATTATTGTACAAAATTAACTATGTAGTAATGAAATTGCCTTTTACCGTTTTGTAATTTATTTACTTTGATATATAAATGGTAAAAGTCCCTATGATTAATTCCGGATTGAGATGATATGAGACAGTATCAATCCATAAAGGTTTAATCATTAAATATCCCTAGTCGTAGTATTATCGAGATTGGACATCGATAATGCGGAATAGACTAGTACTGCACTTGTGCGTGTTGTGAGGGCACAACGGCATAGTTCTCATATATTTGAGTATAGGATACTTATGCAAGTGCGGTAGGAGGTTGTGTTTTACCGATGGTACGGAAAACAGCTTCGCTCTGGATAGACCCCGCGGAATCCCATTGGTAGTATGTCTGCGTGTCTGTGGGAGTCCGCTTCAGGGTAGGTGCATATGGTCTTATCCTGAGACTTGCATCGCTAGTACTTGCGACAATCGGTAGACTTTAGTTTTGGTCGTCCAGGGCTTTAACAGGTTCTGTGTACACCTCTTCTAGGTTTATCGGGAATCGTAGTGTATTGGGTGTGATGTCAAGACGGAAGTATCACTTCAGACATATGGAGATGATGATCGCGCAGGATACAGAACTAGTACTCTATAATGGTTGTAACCATCGGGATAATATGACAAGGTCAGGATTATCCGATTCAAAGAGACTAGTTGCTTGATGTCCGATATATGTATCGTACGGGGCAGACACATCTCCAGCCCCAGGCCTTACATGTGATCATCCGATACTGGACTGCTATACACTATACTACGGTATACTACGCCTGTTATAGATCTTATATTCCAGTAAGAATATTTCTGGAGAATTGGGTAGGCATGGCGTTTTGCTAGAGGCTAACCTTGTCTTGT
The DNA here is from genome assembly GCA_019454045.1 of Zanthoxylum bungeanum. Taxonomy (NCBI): domain Eukaryota; kingdom Viridiplantae; phylum Streptophyta; class Magnoliopsida; order Sapindales; family Rutaceae; genus Zanthoxylum; species Zanthoxylum bungeanum. Next base: position 92,929 of record SKCR01029815.1, read on the forward strand.
AAATCGGTAAAAACGTAGTACTTGGTACGTACGTGTTCGGATAGTCCGACGACCGTATTTACTGCCAACATATCCAGAGATCTCTTGGGTCGCTTCCTGAAGATTCACCGATGACGTATGATTCGAACTCAATTAATCTTGGATTAATTGCGGAGAGACTTTATCTTGGATAAAGTACTATTTGAAGAGAGAGATAGATTAATTTGGAATTAATCGTTAAAATAATATATTTGATATATTAAACGAAATTCGATTTCGACGCGGAATTAAAATTAGATTTTAATTCGGGCAAAAGAATTAATTTAGAATTAATTCATTAGCGACATAAATAGTAATTATGCTAGCATAATTATTTTTTAATAATTCGATTTAAATAACGTCGCGACGGAAGTTCGTTAATTCAGAATTATCGAACCCGAGCCCGGGAGTGTTTGCGGGCCCACTCGCATTCGGAATCAAGTGGGGCCCACATGTCACATCAACCATCACATCACTTGTCATTAAATTCACTTTTGTGTGATGGGTTTAGGTGATAGTGTGTACAACACTCAAAGGCAGGAATGGTGATAGATTTGTGTCATACACCTACCAAAGGTATGGTATATGTTTGACAATTATTATGACACCAATATAAATTGATTTTGAAATCAAAAATCATTATCTATCTCTCTTTCCTCTTGACCGAAACTGTGAAGTTTCACAGCCCTCTCCACTTTTCTGTTTTTGTTGCAAAAACTTGAAGAAATTGTGTATGTTTGGAACATTAAATCACATATAAGGCTAGCACCTTCAAGGGATCATACAAAGGTGTTATGGGAAACTAATTCTTTAGATTGGAAGGATCAAAGAAAGCTTGGAGCTTCCCCACTCACCTTGGCCGAAACCTTCACTGCACAAAGGAGAAAATTTTATTTCATCAACGCATCCGCATTCCGATCTTTGTGAGTATGATTCCGCCATACTTCAATATTGTTCATTCATTTATATATATTTGTTTGCTCTTTTGATCTTGGGACATGGATTAGAATTTCCAACAATGGTATCATTGAGCTTAAAGAGCATGAAAATATATTAGGGTAATATTTGGGCAAAATTGATTGAAGCATGATTTGATGATTTTGATTGATTAAGTATGCTTAAATGTATGTTACATTATGTTATACATTATCAATTTCATGAAAAATAAATTGGATTAATTTTTCCCCTCTTGGAGAGGCTTGGCCGAATACTACCTAGACCATGGAGATGATGATTTGTTGTTTATAAGATCATTGGATGATTTAAACGAACATAAAATGACGATTTGTGATTCGATTGGATTGAAAACGAAATCGGTAATTTTTCATCACCTTGGCCGAATGCATGGAAGAAGATTAGGGACTTGATTTTTTGATAAATAATGTTGGACATGTATTTAAGATAAAAATATGATTAATGGATTAATTTGATATTTTGGAAATATTGATTTAAAGGATTAATCATGACATTACACTTTAATTAATTAAGTTATAAAATTTGGAATTTTAAAATTTGATTAATTGGGCTTAATTTTGAATTGGGCCTAAAACTATTATATTTGGGCATAATGGGCTTGGTTGGACCAAGTAGGTTTGGGCAAATTGGATTGGATCCAAAAATGGGCCTAAATCACTCCATTAAGTCCAATGTAATAAATGGGCTTTTATGTTTAATTGGGCTTATGGGCTTGATGATTGATTTTTATGGCAAATGAGGGTGATTCCTTATTGGGCTTGGAAATTGGGTTTGACCCACATTGACCAAGGCCCAAGCCTAATGAAATCAATTGAAAGCCCATCGGACTTTTATAAACGGACATTGGATGTTAATTGGGCTTTGAGACCCGATAGAATTAGATTTGGAATCTAAGTCCTAAAAGCACAATAAAAGTGTAAATATTAATTGGAATTAAAATAAGGATTAGTATTGAATACTACTTAAATTGGATTTGATGAGTAGTTCGATATAATTCATGAATTCGTACTACAAGTACTTATTCTCAAAACGAGTTGGACTCGCGCAAAAGCAAACCATTGGTTGAACATTGGATTGTCACCTAATTAAAGACTAATTAATTGGATTAGATTGGTTGTATAACATGCATTGAATGAATGAATGTGGATGTGATGAATGAATAGTGTATATCGGATGGATATTAGAAGAGAAGGGTAATTTTAGAAATAATTGTAAATTCAGAATTTATTAATTGGACCTGCGTGTCCAGCCTTTCTCTTATTATCTCTTTGTATTCTCTTCTCACCTAATTCCCTCAATGTAAATGAGTTTCTCTTATTGTATTATGTAATTGGGTAGAAGAAGTAGAATAGTGCTAGCCGGGGAGAGGAAAGGGAGTGATTTTTTGTTAGGAAAAATTGTTATATATCCATCCGCATATCACTATATTTTATTTTACGCGCTTTATGATGTTTTAGAAAGCATGCTTAAGGGTGTATGATGAAGAGACCTAACAAAGATAATTAATTGGTTGCCAATTACACCGAAAATCCCTCAAACAATATTAAGCGTTTCCTTCCGTTGAGTGATTCTTTCTCAAGATCCGAAATTGGCATTGGTTTGTTGGCCAAAGTCAAGACCTTTGTCAATTGAGGATGTGTTTGAATCATGAGAGTTTTGTTCCATATCGCTGTCTTGTCCAAGTTTGATTTGTGGCCAAAGTCAAGATCACTCTTGTCCATCGACATTGATTACGAAACTTTCCATGTCAATGGGTCCCGCTTAACTGGAATCATTAAGTTTGTTGTGCAAAAAGCCAAGACTTAGTGATTCAGAGGAGGAAATGGTTAGGAAAATGTATTGGATACATTGACATATGTATTAGATATATATGTTTCAGACTGGATGTCCACCTACCGGATCTAGGAATTGGATGGGATCCAATTGATCTTCGAGATATACCTAGTTAAATATCATACAACTTGTTGGCCAAAGTCAAGGTTGTGTGTTATTTAACGGGATCCTAGCCCACTAGGAAATTGGATTTCCCGAGTACTCGACAGAGGGTTAGAGACTTGAGAAAATAGTGGGAGGCTAGTATTGAATTTGCAATTTCATTCAGATACTTAGCTTTACGCGCTTACAAAATTTATTTCGTCAATTTTTTAACATTAGTTGGACTAATAAAATGTTATTTTTCTTGTAACAGTTTGACTGTACCCATATTCGTTAACTAGATAGTTGGACTATCGTAGTTAAGATGGCAAAAACAAAGGAAATGTCCGAGACATAATCATGGTGTGATAATGTATTAAGGGCAACGAACTTTGCTGACGGGGAAATGAACCCGAGGATAGTCCTTGGGGCAGGAAGGCTGATTGTACACACCATACAGAGACCTCTCGGGCCGAGGCCCACTGAGCCACTTGAGCTGGAGTTATGGAGAACTCATAGCGATGATTGTGATACAACTCAGTCGATCATGCTTGCTTCCATGACTCAACACTTTCGTCGCCAGGAAAGGGACTTGGATCCTTACAGTATGATGGCTAGACTAAGGATCTTCACCGCACTAATAGCGGATCGGAATGGGAGGTATGAGTTGGTGAAGAAATCTTTCGCTCCCGTATGACTGATGGCGCTTCAGTTGAGGCCCACGGGACTCAAATGATAGCCGACACTGATGAGCTGGCCAAGATGGGAATAGTCTTGGAGCTGAGTGACTGTAGACATGCTTTTACAGTCACTTCCCGATACTTGGAAGCAGATTATCATCAACTACAAGTTGATGGATACGGACGATACTCTTGGAGAGCTATTGTCCATTCTTAAGGAAGTAGAGAGAAAAAGAGCTCTAAAGGAACAAGCGCGAGGCGCACTTTGCATCG